>JASDQU010378751.1:0-11275 GCA_032191745.1 Picea mariana | reverse complement strand
AATTAATGAAGTTATGTGTGCTGCTAGAATCAATCAATGCCATTACCTTTTTATTTTTGATATACCTTCTATATTAAAATTTTGCGGAGTGTTGATGATATCCAATGCATGATAAGATATGGTTGGATTAGTCTCTTCTAGTTATAGTTCTTGCAATGGTTCGATCTCTTGATATTTTTCATCTTCACAACCTATGTAGAATAATTTATTCTCATTGAACTTATGCCCCTTATTGTACTTTTTGTCGCTATTGAAACATAATCCCTTTTCTCCCCTTTCATACATTTGTTAAGGTGTCAACCTTGTGGGTTGAGTGAGGTTAGTGGGAGAGGGAACATGGTGCTCTCTGTAGTTGTTAGTGGCCACCCTTCTAGTAGCCATATTTTTAATTTCAACTTTCCTTGCCACACTAAAAACATGCTCTAGGGATTTAGGTCCCAAGAGATGTGCCTTATGTTGAATTCTCTCCTTTGAAATTCCCGTAAGGATATCTCACAAATTATCCTTTATAATGTTCTTTACTCTAAGAGACAACTTTTGAAATTGTTGAATGTGCTCTGTAATTTGACCTCTTTGTCAAATATTTATCAATTGATTAAAGAATCTATTGCTTTTAATATATCCCCATAATGTGTTATCAATTCATCCATAAAAATGGACCAAGAGACAATAGAATTTTTTTTTCATTCACAAATCCATTGGTACCATACAAATTGATAAGGTTCTAAATACAAGAATGCAAAAGTTACCTTTTACAAAGTTGGCACTTGGTGTAGATCAAAAAATCGCTCCATCTAAAATATCCATGTTATAGGATCTTCACCATCAAATTTCCTTATATCAATCTTAGGAATTAAGTAGTTCCTTGGTCTCGAGTTGAACCCCCAATGATGTATATATTAGAGTGAAGAATGATCATGATTATGGTACTCCATTTTCATATTCTTCAAATATGTTAAAATCTTCCCCATATGTTAATGGGGTTCAACAATTGTTTTCTCACTATTTTCATGATTTCCTTGGGTCACAATATCAATTTAAGGGAACCTATCATATAGGGTATGTAAGAGCATGGATTACATGGAATTTTTTAATCATTCAATATTTTGATCCACCAACTTTTCAGTTTTATGTTCAACTTCCATATATTGATCCATCCCCTTTTCCATCTTTTTATCCATCAACATTTCCATTTTATATTCAATTTTCCTTTTAAGGATTCCCTATGAATTTTCCCAATCAATATTTTTCAACACATTATCACCCATGTCATTAAATTGGTTCCTCAATTAGGATACTTGGTTCCCTAAGTCTTCACATTCTTCAAGAGTCATGGATGGGTTCTCTAGAGGTTTAGTAGGTGTAGATTTTTTTCCACCAACACATTCCATGTGAGCCAAAAAAAATATTTAATTAGATTTATCCTCTATTTTATCTTTTCCACGCCTTTTGAATTACATCAAACAGATATTCCAATAAAAAATAATGCAAGTTCCAATTTAGCGTACCTTTTTAGAACCCTGATTTGGAGACTATTTTGCAGGTTGATAGTGCACCTAATATAACTCTAAAATTTATACACCTTAGTCTAAAATCCAGGTTTGTTGTAGCCATAGGTTTGAATAAATTCTAATGTTACAAGAAAAATTTATGGTAACTTTCCAAAAACTTGTTGATTTTATCCCTTTCATGCAAAAGAACTTGTATAGACTACCACATATCCAATTTTTAAGATCTACTTTTGAAATTTTTATCTAAAATAGTATGATCTGTTCTTTGTTCAATACAACCATTGATGCTCAATTTAGATCTTTTGAGGATCGTATATGATTGTTTTACCTAGAACACGTGTTTGAGACTACTTTTAGGGATAGTAAACAACCCTAACTTCCACAACATGTAATTTGAAAACTATATTGAACTAGATTAAAAAAAAATTACCACAGGTACTTCACCATGTCTTTTTAGGATCCCAAAATTTTGTTTTCTGAAACTTCCCAGAAAAAAATTATAGCAAAAATTCCAAGATGGCTTGTTTGAAGGATTCAAGCCCAAGGATTGTATGCTTTGATACCAAATGTTATGCACCAAACACCCAAATAAAATAAAAATAGAAACATAAATAGCTCCACACCTTGAGAATGAGAGATAAGAATTAATGAAAATCCTCTTCGAGGGGGAACCATCCTTTTACAATATAATAAATGCACAAGATTAAATGATACCTAAAACTAGGTGTCCTTGGTATGTAGAGAAGACAAAGGGTACAATTCCACTTAAAGGGTCTAGCTTACCATTAAAGGGCCTAGACAACCAATAAGGACAACAATTATATAACAATATAAATGTAATAACTTAATATATAGGATAAAACCTTATAGGTGTTCTAGTATAAACTAATTTACATTGGTGAGGACAAATTTCTAATTGAGCTAGGCCCTCAAGATCCATTTCCTTGAAATAATATCAAATATATCATTGGAATAATGGATGCAGTTCCTGAAAATCCTCAAGGTCTATAACTAAGAAAATTTTACCAGAGGCCTGCCTTCAAATTTAAAAAGAGGTGATCACTAGATAATGTTTCTTTGAAGGAAAGTATGGACTAAAGAGAAAGTTCCTTTTAACATAGGTAGGAGTTAATATCCTCCTAGGTCTTTCATATGATTTGAAAAAGAAATGTGACAACAACTTTGACATGAGATGGAATGAGTAGGAGGGTTTGAAATAAAATTACTTTCCAAGAAGGCTTCCCAAGTATAATCCTTATTTTCTTCAATGTCTAGGAAGTACCTTCCAATATTCTTTCCCATCAACAACTTGAATCACCCATTTGGCACACAAACTTATGTTTGCAAGTGTATTTTTATGATAACCAAGCCCCCAAATTCTTGTGGGGTACAACTAAGTTCATGGTTAATTATGTGAATCCTCTTACTCTTTTTAATATTGTCCCATAGAATTTTTCTAAGATCCTTCTCCAACTTCAAATATGTCACTTTAGAGGGGACCCAACAAGAATAATAGTATGCATGATTTATAGGAAACAATTTAGTGCAAATTTTGAATTTCTACCAAGGCTAAGGAGTTGATAATCCACTTACCAATTTTGTTTCTCCACCCTCTACAACAAAACCTCCTTGAGGTTTCAAGGAAAATCCTAAATTCAAATGATATTCCTAGCTAAATAAAAAAACTAATTTTGTGAGGCCAACTGAGAAGGCCTATTCCGATGGATTTGTTTATAACATTGTGTCTTGGCCCATTGAATATTCAACCCTGAGATCACACAAAGTGTGTCCATACATTATATGGTGTGAACTCAAGAATTATGGTTCTCAAAAATCATTTGTAGGGATCATCAACTACATAGATGATTTTCGGGGCTAAATTTCGCAAATGGGCTAATTTTCCATGGTTTTTCCCAAAAAAATATTCGCTAATTACCATTTTTTCTAAAAAGGATTCACCCAAATTCCATAGAATAAAATTATTTAACCTAAATAATCACCAAAATTTCATAGAAACTATACAAAATCCTTAGAAATTTGAATATTTTTACAAAACTATCGTCAAGCATTTTACATTTTGCATATTAAGGACTAGTAAGATTATCCCATGTTTCTAGATTTTAATATAAATTTCCATCCTTAAAATCATCCCTGATCAACTAAATTCCAAATCACTAATCGATTGACATCATGTTCAGGGAGAGGAATCCATCGAATAAGGCCCAAGTTGACTTTAGAGATCAAAAAATGGATAGGGGTTTAATGGCTAAGATGCATATGGTTAGATTTAGGGATTTTTTTATTGATAATAAAAAAAACCCACTTGTTTAGACTTGCCTCTATTAATGGAAAAATTGGTTGATGTGTCCAAAAAGGGTTTCAAAACTGTTGTTGAGGTTGGGATTGAACCCCAAGGATTTCAACATCGTAAGGATGAAAGGCTACTCCACCGAGCCTTATTATTTTTTGAAACCCAATTTAATAAATATGGAATCAAAGTTGGAAGATCAGGTCCATTCCATGTCGTTTGGGAGTGCAAGAACATTATCCAATATAGACTGCCCATAAATAAAATGGGAAATCTTGTCAAGCCATATGATCTTGGGAATAATATGCTTGATGAATAAGGAAAGTACCTTGGAATTGAATTTGTAGGGCATGTTAAGTAGAGTGATCAACCACCAATTGGTAATAAACTTTGAATCCCCTTTCTTAGGGATGAACTTGATGAAATCTTGATTAATCCTAGTTTTGGAATGGTTTCTAAAGGCTTCTTTGTACACTTTGCAACAAGTTTGACCAAACAAAACTCATAAGGGAATCCATCAATGTTAGATGCCTCATTATATGTTATTTCATGGAGGGATCTTGAGAATTCATAAATAGAGAGAGATAGGTCACAAGGCCTCTTTTGTTTCTCAAAGACTAGGCATGGGATTAATTCCATACACTTTCACACGGTTTCCCTCCACTCCTTGTAAGAACCTATCTACATTAATTTATTTTGCAATAATACATTTATGAAACCCATATATTTCTAGACTAAGTTATCGATATAGAATCTTAATCACATGAATATGAAGAGGTCAATGAACCCATTATTGTGTCTATAATCTAGCAACGACATTGAAAACTAGTTAATCAAAATAATAAAAGGGGGTTATTATATGGGTGAGGGTTTACAATGTCTGTGTATTATGTTTAGAAGGATTAATGGATGAGGTTAGGAATTATAGGTGTATTTAGAGGCTAAAGTGGTTAGGGGTGGTCGGAGATTTGATGTTATGGTGATTAAAATGGATTTATGCTAGTTTTAAAAGTATAATGAAATGAATATGAAGGTAATAACATAATAATGAAGAATTGCATTACTAATTATAATCATATTCTAACTTTCTTTGTTAGACTAATTATTAACTATGCTAATTGGATTAATATTAGTGATTATGTTTAATTACTACTTAAACTATGAGGAGAATGGTAGGTGAATTATGAATGAGATGAGAATAATGACAAACTAAATAGTATTCAATTTTATGATACAATGAGTGTATGGTGAAATAAATGAATTGAAAATTTGAAAAGTAGAGTTATATTTATTGAATAAATATATTGGTTTCACCAATTATTCGATCACGTAAACAACCTTAGGTATTGAATAATTACTATTTGATTTGCATGAAATTCACATGGATGGAACAATTCAATGTTTTTTTGTCAAGAAATAAGTACAAAACTCATCATGATTTGGTACGGAATAAAGTTTTGGTCTCAAATAAAATCAAATCCAAGTGAGAAAATGGATTACAATAATTCAATCCCAAAGTGATGTAAGAGCATTATTATCCCTTTTTTTCCCATTGAAGTTAAACATTGTTGCTAGTGATGATGCATTGAAGTAATTGACAAATGACCACTAACATAAAACGCCTACCCATATTAATGACAATTAAAACTTATCACTTAATTCATACTCGAGTTTGAATTCATTTTTTCAATTTTATATATATATATGAAAAAATGAATTCAAACTCGAGTATGAATTAAGTGATAAGTTTTAATTGTCATTAATATGGGTAGGCATTTTATGTTAGTGGTCATTTGTCAGTTAATTCATTATTATAATTAAATATGAACCCAAAAAAATGCACACCCCTAAGACATGCTACGAAAGCATAAGAAATCCATAACAGTTGAAGGGGCCCTTTCAAATAATCATCCATGGAGGGTGATGAAATCCACTAGTAGTTAAACCAATTGAAGGTATAAATTAGTGGTTATAATAAGTTATGCTGAAGGTGATGAAATCCAAGGGGTCTCTAACTATCTATCTTAAGTGCCCCAAAATCCCACAAGAAATCCAATTGATGGTAACCTTATGTTTGGCCACTAAGATGCCTGCTTGCAAGTCATGGACAAGGGGTTACCAACTTCCCATGCTAGGAAAACACATTGGTCCACCCTAAGAATTAACACCAAAAATATGGTGTGTCCCTTGTATTCACAAAGCACACTCACTAGAAAAGACTTTTAAGCTCCCTATGACAAATTCTATGTTTCAAAAATTTTCAACCTTCAGTCTATAATCATGCCATATGCATGTCCAAGAATCCCTACATGCACTAATGCACCTAAATATGCACTGAAAATTCACTATTAGCATGCCTACTAATGCATATGCATACTAGCTTCACTCTATGCATCATGCATCACTTGCATTATGCACTCCAGTGCATATATATTTTAGTTTCTTATGCTCCATATAGTTTTCCTTGAATCCTTCTAGATCCTTGCATCCCTATGTAATTTTATTTTGCTCATATGTGCATTTTGTTTCGTGATTCAAATATTTATCTATCCAAGTCCCACTCGTCCATTCTACATTTCCATCCAATATTCTATATTGGTTGCTACCTCCACTTAGGAAATCATGGTCCAACCTTACCTTGTTGGAACCTTCCATCACATTAGAATGATGTAATTCATATCATTCCATCTTTTAACATTGTAGTATTTTCCAACCATCTTAACCATTAACATTTATGGCATCCCTTGTCATTATCTCTAGATGTCCATTGGCTTCCTCAAATTTTGAACACTTTTCTTCAGTTCATTGAGTAATTTCCCGTGAATCTCTATCCTCTCCACTCAATACCAATTTGTTCACAATGCGATGTTATATTTATCCATTGATACTTTCAATGAATAACCTTTATTATCTTGTCCCTTGAATTCGTTGTATGTGTACCTTGCTTCCATTGCACACTCTGATAATAGAGGTGGATTTCTTGCTTAGAGTAATTTCATAAAGAAGTATTTGGTCTACTTCTTTTATTTGGGAATTCATATGCTTTCTCATAAGGATGACTCACCAATCACACATGAGTCACTGTTAAGAACAAAATATCAAAATAGCATAAAAACCTTGGAATAAGTACTCAATGTCTTGACAAAAAGAGAAATTCAGATAATAATCCCCTTCGAGGGGGAAACCATCTTATATATCATATGAATTCACAATTACAATATGATTTCAAATGAAAAGGTCTCCTTGGTATATATAGGAGACTAGGAGGTACAATTACAACTAATGGACCCAAGTTGACAAAAATAAAATGACAATAGTAATGTAATATGCCCCAATTAAGGGGTAATGTGCCATGAATTAGGGCTTAACATGCACCTTCCCTTCAGACAAGTGTTGTCCTTAACACTTGAGTAGTTATGGATGCTTCTGTATAAAAGACTCATCTTCCCATGTGGAATCTTTAGCAGGTAGTTTCTTCCACTTAATGAGATACTCTGAAATTTATCTATTCCTCAGCTGGTGAATTCTTGTGTCATTTATAGCTTCAGGCTCCAATATGATTTTTCCTTCCTCGTCAAGTTCTGTAAATATAGTTTGAACTGAGATCTTGTCACCTATAGCCTTCTTTAAGAATTAAACATGGAAAACATGGTGTACTCGTGAAGATGCAGTCAACTCCAATTTGTATGCCATAGTACATGTTAGTCCCTAAAGTTGCACTTGACTATGAGAGGGCAATCAAGGGCATCATCAATTTATTACAATGGTATTTATGAAGGGTTTTCTGAACAGGTTTTTTAGAAAGTGGTTGAAAGCTAGTTCAAGGATTCAAAATAAACACATAACTCAAAATAAAGCCAGAAAATAACCCATTGATTTAGTAAATGGTAGTCACATTAATAGATCAAACAATAAGGTAAATAAAGAAAGAAAATATGAGAGTATTCAATTTTTCAACCCCATATAGATTTCTTATTTCAAAATATCATTGAGAAACAAGAACATGTACTTGAAGGAAAATCTTGATAATAAACAAGAACAGTAAAGTTTTCAATGTGTTACTTAAGATCAAGGAATCAATGCATTGCAACAGAAAAATGACTTCAAGTAAGAAAATAAATACAATATGAAATGAAAGAAAATATGACCATCAACATGCCTTTTCCATTTAGAATAAATGTGGAATATAAATTGTCTTACAGTGGATTTTCAAAATAGGTCCTTGAAATGCCCAAGTTATCGACCTCTAACTTCTCCTTTTACTCTGTTTATATAGAAAGAATACATATTTATCAAGATCCAAAAGAAAATGATCTGAAAACCTCCTCATCTATATTTAGTTTATTGTTTAAAATAATCAAGGAGAAGATCAAATCTGATCTCCAAGTCGAATTGATGAGGTGGCTTTGTCAACTGTTGTCCGTGAGATTTTTTAGGAAAATAAATTTGGCAAATTCCTAAAAAATAGGGTCCAACAATCTCTTCGTATCTTCCAAACGGTGATAGTTGTGTTAAAAACGAGAGAGTTTTTTGTGAAGGGGCTCGTTTCCAACAAAATCCTCTTTTGGTTTCCAAAAATTCATCTCCACCTGTTCTGCAACCTTGCCCAAAATTAGTGACTAAAACATGAAATTATTTATTGTGAAATATATGAAAAATAGGCCTCAAAGATATATTTGAATATCTTAAAATGTGATATATTTGTAAAACCCGAAAGAGATTTTTGTTAAGGGGATCGTTCCCAACAAAAATGTCTTTTGGTTTCAACGAATTCATCTCCAGTTTTTTTGAAACCTCTCTTGAGGATAAAGACTAAAACATGAAAAAAAAAGTATTTCCTATATTTGATTTATGTCTTTTCTTCTTTCTGGTATGTTCATCCTGAACTCTGAATGTTCGTCTACTGGAGCAGATAGGTTCAAATATATGGAGGCTTGGGGTTTCCTTAACTTAATTTCATATTTGGAGGATAACCCAGTGCTAAGATCCTCTTCTTCAGAGATTTCTGATTTTCTGATTTCTGGAATATATTGTGTAAAGAAGATGCCACTACCTGTTTTTTGATCTCCTTTTTAGAATCCTCTGAATTATATTATATGATTATGAGATTATCCTTCTTGACGGAAGGAAGAAACATTGCTTTAGAATTCAGTCTCAATTTATTGGCATCTCTAGTAAAATTTCTTCTAGGGCATTTAGGTACAGGTTTTTGCTTTTTTCTCTGTTTTTTACCCTTTGCATTCTTCTTACTTGCAAATTGTTTTTTTTGTTTGAATGGAGTCTGAACTGGGTTGGTAGTGTAATCCTCATATTCATCAATTTACCTCTTTATATCTGGATCAGGATAGATATCAGTGTCTTCATTTGTTTTAGGCTTCTTACTTTGACTAGTGGTAGCTCTCTCATAGTCTTCACCTATAGGAAAATCTCCAATGGATTGTCGAGTTTGCAATTTTCTCTTGCTGGCTTGAGTTACCCTAGCTACAGGTGTCTCTTCTTTTATTAAAAATTCGGTGGCTGAAGGAGTTTGCTTATGTTTGGCTAATTTCTTCCCCTTGACAATTTTGGATTTAGTTGACTATAAATCTGGTTTTAAAGAATGGATTAACCACTCCCAAGATCTTTGGACTTCATTTAAGGAGGAGACTATTAATGTTCTAATCAAACCATGATGAAAGAGACTACTTTTTGTTGTAGCGGGATGGGATTGGACCCTCTTAGACATCTTGGATAAACTTTTTAACAGAAAATAGGGTAACTTAAGAGGATAATCACCATTTATATGAATCAACAGTCTGATATGATAAAGATAAACCAAGGAAAACCTGCCTTCACATGTAATTTAACTGTGTATAATTAGTAAGGTAGTGTGTCATTCTTTCCTTACCCATATGTGTGATATACCCTTGCTCCAGTTAGGGTTTTTCTTCTCTGGAATTAGAAACTGGTTTACAAATTCCATGAACACATTCTCCTTCTTCCACCATATTTCTCCATACACTGGCAATCTGCAAGATTTAGCAATAGAATGTTATGTCACATGCATCAGAAGTTTGCCAACCACAGATACAAAATCGTCAAAATTTTGGGCAAAAACCATTGAAATTTGTTCATCATGCCCCTAGAACGTTGAGAAGAAATCAAACCATCCAACATCCTTAAATTTTTGCGCCATCTGAAGGAATGCTTCAAGCAATTTTGTGCCTTCTGGTTCTAGTTTGATTATCCGTCCACTCTTTTTGGGTGCCATATCGTTGATATGACTTTGTAGACAATTCTGAGAATATTGATGGTTGAATCCTTGATTCCCAAGAGCTGTTTAAAACCAGAAATTATTTCTTGATCTATAAACCCTACATAAAATAACAAACATACTAAAATAGGAAGGTGGTGATTTCATCCATGGTGATTGAATGCGTTGATTTGATGCAGGTATGGTGAGTACAGCTCAATCCTTCATATAATTATGTTATCATAAAAATAGAAACCCGAAATAGATCATAAAGAAGTAGGTAGATCTTATAATCATGATTTGAAAAGTTAGGAGATGATCTAGGCAGGGTGGCGCATGCAAAACCATGATTATTCCTGACGCTACGGGAATGGCACTATTCCTGCGATGCTTTTTCTGACTTGGAAAAATTTGAAAAATCAAATAATGAAATGACAAGTGATGTGACAAAATATTATCATATCGAATCCTAATCTTTAAAAACATTAAAAATCATTTAAAAATGCAATAAAAATTGAAAAATAATCTTCTAAGCCAAGATGTAAAAACAGAGTTTTTGATAGAAAATCGTGAAAAAGGAGAGGACGGGGACTAGGGATACTCACTCAATCAAAAATAAGGTTAGAGACTAACAGTACCAATCTTTTGCAACACCTTATAAGGGCCATAGTACTTTGGTGATAATATATTATCCTTCTTAGCTTGCTTGAGGGACATATCTTTGTATGGTTGTAGTATTAAAAATACTCAATCCCCTACTTCAAAACTTCTTTCACTACGATGTTGATCTGCTTGTTGTTTCATGTGATTTTGTGCCATGGTCAGGTTTTCCTTTAAGAGTTGGAGAACTTGTTTTTGATGCTCAATGTGATCTTCCACTACTAGAACCTTATATTTTTATTTTAGAGAAGAAGTGATGGATAGCGGGTGATATCCATAAAGAACCATAAATGGTGCCATTTTTGTTGCACCATAAAGTGTTATACCACCATTCTGCCAAGGGTAACCACTTGAACCATTGTGTTTTTTTATCAGAGACAAAGAAATCAAGGTATCCTTCCAGACATTTTTTCACTATCTCAGTTTTTCCAACAGTTTGAGGATGATAATATGATCTATGAGCCAATTGAGTACCCAAAAAAGAAAATAATTATGTCTAAAAATGTCCAGTGAAGATGGGATCTCTATCACTTACAATAATATTTGGGCTTCCATGTATCTTTT
>JASDQU010378750.1:0-11275 GCA_032191745.1 Picea mariana | reverse complement strand
AATTTGTGTCTCTCTTGTATTGTGTGTCTTCTGTGTTTTTGTTTCTGCATTTGTTTTATTTTATTGCTCCGCGGTCCTATTTTTCTAACAGGAAAACTCAGGAGGAACACTCCCGAAGTTCAGGAAATAGGAAACCTCTCAAGGAGGCCTATTGAGAAACTGAGGAGGAGAAAATGGAGTTCCTACATAAGGAGATGGTGGATTACATGGTTTGGCGGGGGAAGCTTCTTCTTCATAGGACTTTCCTTTTCTGAGAACCACCTCTAGATTAGTTTCAGGTGTAGCAAGAGGCAGCTGTAGATGAGACCGCGTGTGTCTGCCTCTGAAAGCCACAATTAATAGAGCAGGTTCTCCCCAGCGGAGTCGTCACAATGGAGTCACCAGGTGCATAGTATCAATATTCAAAGGCTATGATACCCGATGCACCTTCAGAATCAGAGGTTCAATGTCGCTCAATCCTAGGGAAAATTTTCAACTTCCTCCCCGGCAACGGCACTAGAAATGTTGGCGATGGAAGTCACTCCTGGATTGCTTGCAGGAGCAGAGCCCGACACCCATCAGTTTATGTCACGATTTGTGTATGAAAGGGGTGATCAAATGGAAGTAAACTCGGACGATATTGTTTCAAATCCGAAACTACGCCAGGCATGCATGGGCAAGTGAGGTCTTGGACATACTTCAAATAGTGAGTCATAGTAAGGGTGAATAGGAGGAAGACTTATATCGGAGATATGAAAAGGTCTGTTATCAACATTCGGTTTCTAGCAAACTGTAGGAGAATGCATTTAAATGCGAGATCTTCTTACATTCAAATGCAGAAAACTAGAGAATACAATAGTGCCACAATAAAACCTTTATCATAACACAACTGCAATCATTCATGTGAATCAGTCAATCATGAGCTCCCTCGGTATGAGATGAAAACTAGATGAAATAGGGAAACTGTCTTTCATAAAATAAGAAATCTTACATACAGATGCATAACCAAAGAACTAGAGCGTCTGTTAAAACATTACAATCAGGAGCTTTGCTCTACCATCGATAGATTGAAAAATATAAAAACTAAGTATATATATCCCTGAACATTTTCCCAACAGAGGCCTACTGGAATTTCGAGATGAGGAGTCTCTTCAATCAAATCTGGCCTACACTCCTCTATTATACGCCACCTTAATTTTGCATGGCTTGCGCAAGGAGGTAGATGAGCCCTTAAATGTTGAAATAGCGTGTTTAGGCTCCCCTGGCAAGTCGAGGACTTGACGTGGCTTCCATGAAAAGGATCGATACAGAGGACCATCTCGGGCAGGATTTCGGCTGGGACACCCATGATTTGTAGTTAATGAGTGAGGGGAGGTTTCAACCACCCTCTTTCTTCTTCATTGATTCCCAGCAGGTATCGGGATCTAGATTACGTCGAATTGGCTTCTGGAGAACACAGTATCCCCCTTCTGAAACTTAATTCAGTGCCTTTGGCCTCCTTTTTGTGCATCCCTTCCTATTTTCTCGAGTGACCATAGGCCATGACCTCACGCCTATTTTCTAGAGTGCTTTTGGCGTTTCGAGATTCGAGGTTTCGAGAGGTGAAATGATGAGGAGTGCTTACCCCTTGAACTCCCAAATGCCGACGGGACACAGATGTGTGCCGCATGTCCTTTGGATGAACAACCCAGATAAAATTTGTTATTATGAAGGAGGTTACCCCCATTTACAGGCTCACTTGATGTGACCTGGTGCTAGGGCCATGGGCTTGGCTCCAAAAGTGCTTTCGGCATTTTGCTGATCAACAATTTCAACTATAAAGAATGGGAGGTTCCTTGTCTCCCGAAATGACGATCCTCGAAATGCGGACTGACTGTCACCTGTCTCAACTGGATCGGTCGACCTGGATTTGCCTTGAAATATTGGCTCTACGCTTCATGCTAAATCCTGGAAAACTCGGCAACCCCGAAATCCCGATGACCGTTGATTCGCTTTGCAGTTGAATCTTGGCGGCTGACAATCAATACTTCGCCCGCTCGCTTGACTTGTGATCAGAAAAGAGATTCTCCAGTGTTGCGCTGGGGCGCTTCCCGCGTAACCTATAGACCTGGGTGTATTTGAGCCCTGAGACAAATAATGTCGCTAACAGATTCCATCAACAGGTACAGAAGGAAAGAGAGAAGGCCTATCACGACATACACATAGAGAAGAAGACCTTTAAGCAAGGAGAACTGGTCTTGGTATAGGAAAACAAGTTCAAGAAGCATATAGGGAAGTTCAGGACACTTTGGCTTGGGACATATGAGTTTGTCTATGNAACGCAAGGAGAACTGGTCTTGGTATAGGAAAACAAGTTCAAGAAGCATATAGGGAAGTTCAGGACACTTTGGCTTGGGACATATGAGTTTGTCTATGTCATAGAAGGAGGAGCTGCGCAGTTGAATACTTTGAATAGGGAGTGGAAGGAAGGTTTGGTGAATGGGAGCCGATTGAAATTGTACTATGACAACCATTTGCCCTGCAACTCTCAGTAAGAACAGAAGGAGAAGGGTCTAGGTACCATGTGTAGTTGAAAATGGGTATCGGACATAGAAAATATAGTCTGCACACAGTGGGGATGGATAGAGAAGAAAGCACAGGCTGCTCCGTGCAGTATGAAGTAGAAGGAAAACATGAAGTTCAGACCTGCAGTTCCTCAAGACAAGTCACAGGTGAGTGTTGGGGGCCTGTTGGCCCTTGGTTATGGACTAGGAAAGAAAATAAAGAGAAAGAAAAAGAAAATATGAAGTCCGATTTGTGTGGAAGACACACTAACTAAGAATGGGTTGAAGTGGCTAAAGGAGCAAAAAAGAAGGAGCGAAGTATGGGAAAATGAGCCATTGGACGAGAAGATCGAGGATAACAAATAAGCAAGGAATATGGATCGTGGACAACTTAGCAAGAGGAAAAATCCACCAATGGAGGCATTGGAGCACCTCATCGGAAAGAAGGAAAGACAGGCTAGCGAAGACCAGAAAATGCAGGTCAAGTTGACCTAGGGTTTTGGTATTTAAGGGTTTGGAAACCTAGGTTTCAGACTAAGGTTGTTGGTGATTCATTGTAATTTATAAATAAAGTTCTAAAGGAACTAGGATGGGTTCATTTTGAGTTCGTTGTTGGTTCTAAGTTGTTCAAGGTGGATCATTGTTGTTATTGGTTAGAGTTGTGTTGTTGAGTGATTGTTGTGTGAGAGATAAGTGTTTAGTGTGATATCCTTCTAGTATTGTAATATCTTTAGCTGGGTGTGCAGGGAGGGGAGAGAAGAGGAGAATGACAAAGAGATCTGCAATCTAAGAGCATAGATAGAACTGTATGTTTTCATATAATATCAAGAAAAACAGTTATGTCGACGTAGCCCAAAGGAGAGGGTGAACCACGTATACCTTGTTGTTCTGTGTGATTGATGTTGTGTTATTTTCTTCTGTTACTATGTTGATGCATTAGTATGTTAGATCTGGAATATAATTGCGCGAAGTAGGTTTATGCTTGGTAAGAATAGTTAAGATCTTTGTGTGTTATTGCCTTGGATCCACCTGCATTTCCTCTGGTTGTAGACACTTGTGTCTTGCAACCCCCTATTGCTACTTCGGGTGAGACTACCAAAAGGGCCAGTAGTTAGGGCTTTTTGGTGCATTGTTAGATCTGAACTCTGGGTCTGCCCCTGTACCAATAGAGCATGTACATATGCATGCTGAAGGAGAATAGAGTGCGTACATACACATGTTGAAGAAGGAACAATCACATAGATTTAGGAAATGCCATGAAAACTTAAGGAGATAAAGATGTCAGGCATATAGAGTCTGAAAATAAGCTACCAGGAAGGTCTACAATGATCAAGTACATCAGATCTATCTACAGTTTCAAAAGATATGTCTTATTTCTATGTGTAGTTTTATTTTTTTGTCTACATGAGAAGTGGTTATGGGGGTTTGGACACATGCAATGCATACAACAGTTCACATTCAAAATAGATTAATTCTCAGAAACAACAGTGACAAAAATCCCTACGAGCTATGGAAAGGAATACCAACAAATGTGAAGCACTTTAGATTTTTTGGAAGAAAATGCTACATCAAAAGAGAATATGGAAGAATTGGAAAGTTTGATTCTTGTGTGGAGAAAGGAATACTCATTGGTTACTCGAGTAAAAGGAAATCATAAAACTGTTACAATATAAGGCTCAACAAAGTTTTGGAAAGAATCAATGTAATGGTTGATGAAATAGGTGGACGAAAATTAAAGGAAGAAGAAAAGTAATCAAGGGAACAAATTTAAGAAGTAGAAGAAAAGGATGAAGAAGTAGCATAAGGGGAAGATGAAGAAGAACATATAGAAGTAGAATATCAATGACAACAAGTACCTCTAAAGACACCTAGAAAAAAAATACAGAAGAATTATCCTTCAGATCAGATTATAGGGAACAAAGACGTAGAAATTGAAACTAGGAGAAGAATTTGTTCACCAGAACAATTGCACCTAGCACTCTTATCTTCGATTGAACCAAACAGTTTTGAAGAAGCCATCAAGGATAAATTCTATAAAAATTCCATTAATGAAGATTTGGATCAAATATAGAAGAATAAAACTTGGGAATTGGTTCCAAGACCTAGGTACAAGAATGTGATTGGAACAAAGTGGGTCTTCATAAATAAATTGAATGAAGATGGATAGGTAACTAGGAACAAAGCTAGATTGATATGTAAAGGATATGCACAGGTTGAAGGTATTGAATTTGAAGAGACATTTCCTCAAGTTGCTAGAATGGAAGCACTCATATTGATCCTAGCTTATGCATGATCCACGAATATTAAAGTGTATCAGATGGACGTGAAATAATCCTTTCTGAATGGGGAACTTGAAGAAGAAATCTGCATTGAGAAACCACAAGGATTTTAGCTGTAAGAAAATGAATATTATGTGTGCAGGTTGAAGAAGGCCTTGTATGGCCTAAAACAGGCTCCCAGAGCATGGTATTCTAGACTGGACAGATATCTACAGCAAGCAGAGTTCAGAAAAGGAAATGAAGGCAACAACCTCTACATCAAGGTAACTCAAGATAGTATTTTATTAATTGAAGTTTATGTTGATGATATTATTTTTAGAAGTGATGATGACAGGTTAAGATAGAAATTTGCAAAGATATTCTCAAAATAAGTGTATAAGAGAAATTCTAAAGAAGTTCAAAATGGAAGTGTGCAAACAAGTTAATACTCCTATGCAAATCAATTGCAAGTTGAGTAAAGATGATTATTCAAAGTCTATAGATCAAAGGTAGTACAAGTCAATTATTGCTAGCTTACTTTATGTGACAACATCCAGACCAGATGTAATGCAGGCATTTGGAAAAGTGACATGATTTCAAGAAGAACCAAAGGAATCACATGTTCTAGCAGTGAAGAGGATTTTTAGATATCTCAAGGGTACATAAGAGTTTGGATTACGGTATCCAAAAGGAAAGGATCTATCATGTATTTCCTATACAGATGAAGATTGGGTGAGTGTTTGGTATTTTGATAAGAAAGAAACATTCATCAGTATCATTGTCTACAACTAAAGCAAAGTATATTGCAACAACAACATGTTGTACACAGGCTCTATGGATGAAAAAAACTCTGACAGATATATAGGTCAAGTATGATTAGCCCATTCCAATATATTGTGATAATACAAGCGCTATCAGTATCTTAAAGAATTTAGTGATGCACTTCAAGACGAAGCACATTCCAATAAAGTATCACTCTCTACGGGAACAAGTTGCAGTGAAGAACATCAGAGTTGAATATGTCGGAACAAAATAACAGGTTACATATATCTTCACAAAACCACTTCCAAGGGAATACTTTGAGTATCTTCGCTAGAGACTCGGAGTAATTTCTACTCCAAAATGAATGCTTATATTATATGTCTTATATTTACACAAGGAAGCACCATGAAAAGGACATTTCAAGTTGGGGGGGTAGTTTCAGGAAGAGCTCGGTCAGGGGGAGCAGCCATAAGGATGGTTCAGTTAGTGGGAGTATCTCTGACGAGGAGTTTCCTTTTCCATTGATGTCGAAGGGAGAGAGATTCATCAAATCCGTAGATAGAAAGTTGGATGCTTGGAGAGAGAGAATAGAAGCATGTTTCCAGGGGAGGCGATAGTCATAGGGGGAGCATGAGCAATATGACTTTAGTATTGTATCATAGTGTTGCCATCAATGCCAAAGGGGGATATTGTTGATTAATTAGGTTGGTTTTCAATGATGTCAACCCTTGAAGCAAGTCTGGTAGAAAATTACATAGCTCCAACAGTATGGTTAAGGGACTTTAGTTTGATTGATATATAATGGTATGGAGATTAATATATTTTTAGGTAAGACTATTCTATATGGAGAGTACATGTCATGCCATTTACGGTGATATGTGGAACATCACATAACTCCTTACGGTTAGAGATTTATGGACTTGTGAAGTTGGAGAACCCTCATGAGTTATCTAGAAGGTCAAAGAAGTCAAATTATTCTAGAAGCTCCTAAAAGAAGTTGATTAATCATGTGAGTGAATGTATGAGTCAATTATGGGTTAAGTTGTTGCAATAAGAAAATAATTAAAAATAATTTAGTTTCAACTAGAAGTGGAAAATTTACTATTTGTAGCAAAGTGGGTTAGAAGTGGACAAGTGGTTAGAAGTGGGTTAGCCCTAAAAGAAGGAAATTGGGTTAAGTTGGAAATAAGATAGAAAGGCTCCCCTATTAGCACCTATTGAGCACATTGAATATTTATTATTATGTAAGGTTTATTGTAGTTACTCATTGATACATATGAAGTTACGCAAGTCTGAGGTAGCACGAAGGGTTGATGACGAAAGTTTCAGAATTGCAGAAAATAATGAAAAAACACTATTTTTTTAGGTGTACGCAGGCTATAGTGGAACAAAGCATGTACATACACATGGTGAAGGAGAATAGAGCACATACATACACATTTTGAAGAAGGAACAGTCGCATACATTTAGGAAAGGCCATGAAAACTTAAGGAGATAAAGATGCCAGGTCTATAGAGTCTGAAAACAACCTACCAGGAAGGTCTACAATGATTAGGTACATCAGATCTATCTACAGGTTCAAAAGGTACGTATTATTTCTATGTGTAGTTGGATTTTGTTGTCTACATGAGAAGTGGTTATGGGGGTTTGAGGATTTTCCCTAGAGAGGCTATTGGTTGTATGGGATTTACTATAAAAGTCATATATACAGAAATACAGTGTTGGTATAATCAATATTTATCATTGGTACATCTTGTTAGTGTTGAGGCACATCTTGTATTTCTTGGCATATGTTTAAAGTTTGTTTTGTGGTACATGATTGAGAGATTGTGTTTGTTAAGTGGTTGATGTATAGAGAGGTCGTGTATCAATAAAGGTTTGATTTCTATTCCATGTGAGACTCATTAAATTTGTTCATGATTACACACACTTGGATGACACATGACTAGAGAGATATGCATGCACTTGGTTAATGGATTTGTATGAGGATGTATGCATAGAGCATAGCTACAGTTTGGACACAGTGTGAGGTTGTAGGTTGATGTGACAGACGCAACAAAGGGTCAGAGTTTTTAAGGAAAGAGAAAAAACCAGTTTTCAAAAGGATTACAGAAGTTGCATTATAGATATTTTGTGTACATACGCAGGCTGCACTATAGACAGGTTGCGTAAATACACGAGATGCAACACAGACAGGTCACATACCTATGGGTTTTTGTTGGTACATGAAGGTTATAGGTACATGTTGATTGCATATCTATGGTACAGGTTGGTTACATGTTGTTGGCACATATTGGTACATGTTTATAGTGGTATATCTCATAGTGACATTGTGGTAGTGGTTTCATCATTTCACTTATATTTCATGACGACATGATCCAAGTGGATATTGGTGGCCACCCACCTATTCTAACTGGCTCATCTTGATAGTTTTTAGTTCAGAACATTCTTATGTACTTCTTTGTAAATGTGGGTTATATACTTTTGGGGTTGTCTGAATCCCTACACATATTCTAGGTGGAGACTGGTGGCCGCCCACCTAATCCAACTGGCTTATTTTGGATGTTTTCAGGTCAACACATCTTTTTGTACTTCCAGGGTCGTTTTGGGGCATTAAACAGTGTTTTTTTGGATTTCCACAGTCAAATTGTAGATGTAGTCAGATTTTGATGGCATAATGGTATTTCTCGAAAAGAACTTTCGAATGGGCTATCACACCCCTAAAATGGAGGTCGTATGCAAACATTACGACCCCAGTAAGTTGAGGTACCAACTTACCCATCGGGGCCCACATAAATTTTGGCATTTCATCTCCTAGGGTTAGGTTTTTGGATGTCTAGGGTTTTGAAATTCATGAGTAATGTTAAAAAGGCCTCTGGAGCCTCGTTGTAATCATTCTTCTCAGACAAATTCGTGTAGTAGCCACATCTCTTCTCAGAGATAGCTACCACCATTTAAGCAAGTTTTTTTCATTTCTGCAGTTTACAGTTTCAACCTATTTCATTTTTTGAATAGAAGGTAGTATTCACTGGATTTTTGTTTTTGTTGTTCGTATCTCCATGTTATTGTATTCAGTCTATTAATCGGTTCATTTTTCTCATAAATCTGGGTCAGTGGTATCAGAGCGGTCTTCTCTTCATTTATTTTTCTTCATGCATGTCCCTGACAAGATCTGGGAACAAGAAATTGGGACTCAAACCAGTCGATCCTTTGCAAGTTCGGTCATGCCGAACCCAACAACAAACCATGGGGGACAAAAATAAAGATTATGGAGTAGTATATCCCTTTAAAATGTTGCTCGAAGAAACCCTTGTGCGAAAAAGGAACCAAATAATGGACAACTTTGCACATATCCTTTGGTGGTTGCCCACAAGAGAAGCAAATTCATCAAGCGGCCACGCAACCCCCTTCAAGGTACAAGTAAATTTTGATATTCCATTATTTGAAGGATTGATAGATGTAGATGCTATAGATAAATGGTTGAATATGCTCGAAGGGTATTTTTCGGTCCACAATTTTTTCGATAGGGAAAATATTACTTTTGCACTCCTCAAGGTTGTCTCCCATGTTAAGGACTAAAGGGATACTTACTCTGAGCAAAGGGCCATAGAGGAATCTGAAATATTTGTGTTTGACCCCACATGGGATTCCTTGAGGGATGCCATTAAAGAACAATACTACCTTGTTAAAAGCTACAAGGACCAGTACATCAGATGGACTACCCTATGTTAGGAAAGGGACCAGATGATACCATATTTCGCCAATATTTTCCATACCCTACACACCAAATTCGGTATCAAAGCCTATAAGTGACATCTAGTGCTCAAATATCTCGGTTTGTGCATAGATACATTCAAAAATAAATGGAGTTTCTAGACATCGCATCATTGGGTATGAATTATAGATATGTTGTCAAGATCGAGCATGAATTTAAGAAGAAGAGGTGAGATTTTGGATCCACAAAGTCCTCACATCCAAAATAGGGCAAAGGCAGATCCAACCCACACAACAAGGGACAAAGAAAATATGGACACTCTTAGGACAACCAGTCCAAGAGTACATAGATCTTCTCCTCACCCACCAGGGTACCAACACACTCCCAAGTCAAGCATCCAATTGATCTAACCCCCGGTGCACCTCTGGCTAATGAACCAGTGTATCGTCACTCACTGATGGAAAATGATGAAATCAAGAATCAAATCAAAGAGTTGCTTCAAAAGGGTCACATCAGACCCAGATCCTCCCCTTTTGGGAGTCTGATTGTGTTAGAAAAACAATACCTTGGAGCAATAAAATAAAACAAATGCAGAAACAAAACACAAAAGATACACAATACAATAGAGACACAAATTTACCTGGTTCACCCAGTGTGGGCTACATCCACCAGAGAAATTGCCAGGTCCTTTCTTTATCATTATCTAGCATATGAAGGGATACAACCTACAACAAACCTATTGTAACTTCCTCTTCTTTCTCTCACAGTATCTGATCTCAGAATACAATATTCGCCCTCAACCATAGCTGCAATACATTTCCCTCATAAAAGAGGGTTTCCTTCTAGGGAAAAAATCCCTAACATAATCTCTATCGTTAGATCTGTGACCTTATAATGAACGGTCCAGATTTATAATGAAATTACAATATACATTTCCAAGGAAATTTTTCCTTAGGGGCTCACTTGCCCCCAGACCCCCCAGCCGAGGGGATAGCCCCCCTGGACCCCGCAGAGGGGGTACCCCCCCTCTACACTCCCCCGCGTGAAAGAGTGTACATACTTCTGGGGTGTAAAGTCTTCACGGGGTATAAACACAGCTAAAAGCAAAAGACCTCTAAATCAGGAAGATAATCAGGCTCCACAACCAAGAATCTCCCACTTGGAGACTGATCTCAACAACTCCAAAGTTGTTTTATATGTTGGAATCTGAACCTTCTTGGACCTGGCAAATTTCCCATCTTCATCTTCATTCTTGAAGACCAACTGAAACTAAGCAGGAACTCAGTTTCTCTTTGGTTACTCCCTTTGTTAACATATCTGTAAGATTTTAGCTAGTGTGTATCTTTTCCAACTTCAAATGTCCATCTTCCAAGGTGGATCGTATGAAGTGGTACCTCAATTGTATATGCTTATTCTTTGAATGGAAGGCCAAGTTCTTTGCAATATGAATTGCACTCTGTCACAATACAACTTGTTATTCTCCTGCTTCTTTCCCAATTCCTCCATAAACCTTTGTAACCAAATCATCTCTTTACTAGCCTCTGTATCAGCAACATACTCTACCTCTGTTGTTGAAAGTGAAAAAACCTTTTGCAGTTTTGAAATCCAACTTACTGTTGTTCCAACTATAGTAAAAACATTCCCTGTGGTGCTCCTCCTGTTGTCTTTATCACCTACCATATATGAATCAACATATCCCTATAGAAAAATGTTTGAACCTCCAAAACATAATGCATGAGTAGCAGTACCTCTCAAATAGATGAGAATCCACTTTATTGCATCCCAATGTCCTTTACCTAGATTGTTCATATACATGCTCACAACTCCCACTGCATGTGCAATATCTAGTCTTGTGCAAACCATTTCATACATCAAGCTACCAACTGCTGATGAATAAGGGACCCTGGACATGTATTCTATATCCTCCTGTGTCTTGGGACACATTTCCTTAGTTAATTTGAAATGGTTTTCCAAAGGTGTACTAATTGGTTTTGCATTCTCCATTCTAAACCTCTCCA
>JASDQU010378742.1:469-11249 GCA_032191745.1 Picea mariana | reverse complement strand
ACCGACATGATTAATCCACAATGGGGATTAATCCAATAACAATAATAATAATAATGACATGATTAATCCGCAATGGGGATTTAATCCAATAATAATAAGAATGCTCTTCGCAGTTACATTATTTCAACAGTATTATACTATAAATGTAGATATTATACTCATTACACTTTATATATCTGTTTGGAGATGGAAGATAAGGAGGATGAGCAAAATCAAGCTACTCAACAAAACATTGCAAATAATCCTAGTACAATATCCCCTACAAGTGATGAAGAAACAAGAAATGTGCACAAATCAAGCAATGACAATAGTTGAAGAGATGGATGATGATCAATATAGTTGAATGTTACAAGTTTTATATTTTGAAATGTTTGTCTGTAAATTCAAACATTTTGTTTAATGTGGATGTAGTGTCTCAATTAGTATGACGATGGGTTAGCAATAATTGTAACCATTATTTATTGACAGTTTGATTATCGTGGACCTTTAAATTTTCCCATTTTGTATGATGAAGGGTCCCTTATTCATATATAATTAAAAGGGTTTCTTATTCTATTACAATCTCTCATCGGTGCTCTACAACCCAATATGAGGGAGATGTTGTCACATTAGTGTGATGTTAGATTAGATAACATTACATTAAAATAATAATAATATTAATAAAGTCGACTCAATTAAAAAAAATTAAATAACCATGTATGTACATATATAGATAACAACATATAGATTACAATTTACACATTAAGAAATTTGACCACTCTCGGTGCTTGATAGATCTTGGTTTAAGATGGATTTACACTGGTGTTGTAAAATGTTACTTTGCAATGATTTATGTATGGATTATTTACATTATTATGATGAATAGGAGTGTAATCAATGGATATATTTGTTTAAGCGATATAATATATGAATACAATAATTGTATCCAAACATACAAATTAAAATCTAAAAATCAATATTATTAAATAAAAAATTGATTTTCTAATGAGTAATTGAAATTTTATTAAAAAAACATCAAGTTGCATTTACATACCGGCAACACAAGGAAATCAACACTTAATCATATCATATTAGTGCATTGTATTTAGTTGAATAAAACGATGTTTTGTATTCATATTTATACACTACTACTTTTTAATTTAATAGTGTTATGCATTGAGCATTGAAATGAGTGTTACACACTAGTGCTTACTATAATACAAGCACCAAAGCTCATTGTAATACAAGCATTGGTGCTCCAAGCTACAACAAAATCATCATTCCTTTAAAAAAATACCATTACTTTCATGCTTATAATTATCGCTACCATTACTAGGGCTTTATGGTGCACAATGATATATATGCACCAACGTTGATTAATTGATAATAAGCATTGGTGTTTTCAAAATATTTAATATGCACCGGTGCTTTTGAAATATCTAATATGAATTCATGCTTTTAACATATATAATAAGCATCAGTGCTTCAAAATATATAAACACACCGTAACATATTTAGTATGCATTAGTATGACTGATTGTTTGAAGCATAATAAAAAATAAACCTCTATTAGAACCTCTCATCGACCAAAATTTTTAATTATAGAGAACACATGCTAAAACTTCTATTGTCAATAGTAGAGGTTTTTTTTATAATTTTTCTCAATCTTGTTACAGTGAAACCACTGCTAAGTGGTGTTTTCCCTGTAGGGATTTCCTTCATTAAAAGTTGAATCCTACTTACATGAATAATGACCATAGAAGCTGACATTGTTTCTTTTACTTGATTTAAGAACGGAATTATGTTCAAATATAGAGTAAGTATATTAACATTGTAGCCCAATGGGCTAGCTCCAGTGGTGAATTTATTTGAGATTCATGTAGGAGGTTTTGTGATTGATCCCATGAGATAACTACCTATTTTGTGTGGCTCACTTGATGTCCCTATCAATTCATTTGTCATAATCAATGCCAATAGGTTTGCATTAGATATCATCCATGAAATGCAGAAAATTAACTAAAGGTTTCCTTGCAAAACTTTCTTTAGAAAAAAAATATATTAACATAGAATATATTTCATTATATATAAGTTGGCACCAACCATATAGTTTACACTATATAGTGTACAATACATGCTAGTGTAATAATAGCATTAATATCATAATGATCCATAATTTGTGATATTATATGAAACAACTCTTTGAACCTTATATGTGACCATCAATAGTGCATTGCATTTAAAACATTAATGCAACCTAATATATATGTCATGGGGAGATATAGACAAGCATCATGCTTGTGGGCCAGAGTTCTAAAGAGATATTTCTCAATGTTTTACCACTCATGATCTTCACTTCATATTTAAAAGATCACTTAAGATTTGAAACATTACCATACCTGAAAATAATAATGTTTTTTCAGTTTTACCAACATTTATAAACTACAAATCCCAAATATAAGTCACATGTTTCATTAGAAATGCACAAAGACAGTTGACCAATAATGTTTTTATATGAGATATCAGATAGGTTTGAGTTCCTTAAATACACCTTTGATGTAATAAATATACACATAACTTATAAAGTTATGAGTCTCCTCGAGAACTTCCTTCTTACTTATTTTCTTATATCACACCATTTGACAAGTCATGAGATAAACTAGAGCATCTTAGATTTAGATCCTACAAATGTAAATGCACTTATTCATAGGAGTATTATGTTCCCTCGAGAACCTTTATCTCACGATAAGAAGAATTCATTCATATTATTAGCATCATTTCCAACACTTGCACTAATTTATAGATATTCAGCTATCTACTAAATATCGTTGATATTGTCTCTACCACTTCTTTCACGAAGCATGATAAAATACAACATAATCAATTTTTTTTATAATGTTTTTTATTAAAAATTGGTAAACAAACAATTTTGCATCGATAGAATAATGAAATTTAATTATTGAAATTGTATATTTAAGATGTTTTGCAATTTTTTACATATTTAAATCAATCTACAATATTTACAACGCCCATTTTAACCAATTTGCAAATATTTTAAATTATATTTCACTTAACAAATTCCACCAAAACCACATCTTAAAATATACATTTAATTTAAAAATTATCTTACAAATAGTACTTTCCCACATCATTTATAAAAACTAAAATTAATTCTTACCCCTTAAAATAAGCTCACTATACAAATACTCAAACTTTGGTGTAATTACATGGTGAATGAGTACTTTCTAAAAGTGATGTACTTTTATGCATTTTAGTTGACAAAAAAAATTTGACATATTTCCAAATTATAATGCATTTTAGTTTATCTTTATTGACATTTTTTTTCACATATTTATGCATTTTAGTTTATCTTCATTGACATTTTTTTTTCACATATTTCCAAATTATAATGCATTTTAGTTTATCTTCATTGACATTTTTTTTCACATATTTCCAAATTATAGGTCAATTTTATAAAGGCATATTGGTGTACTAATTACATGATGAATGGCTACCTAAAAGTGATCTACTTATACAATTTATTTTATCAACATTTTTTTCTCACATATCTCTAAATTATATTTTTATTTTATAAAGCATATTGGTGTATTGATTACAAGATGAATAGCTACCACCTAAAAGTTATGTACTTGTGTACAATTTATCTTCATCAATTTTTTTTTAATATAAATTTTATAAAAATATATGTGAGGTTACATGTTTTAGGTTATATATTTTTTTAATCAAATTATTGTATGTAGCTTAGTATAGATAAGAATTGCATGGCAACGCAGTCTCTGCTTACTTAGTTGGGGAATATATGTTGAATAATGAAACTTAATATAACTAAATGCACAAATAATAATTATTTTTTTGTCAAAAGATAATAATTGAGGATTGTTTGTTTTTCAAAATGTATAATGAACAATAAGTTAAATGAAACTATAATATTCATAAATATAATATAAATATAATAATAAATAATATATTAGATAATAAATATAATTTAAATATAATAATGCATAATAATAAATACATAGTACAACTTTTTATATTTAGATGTGGTGATTGGTGAAATTCATTGATTATGTAATTAATTCTACATATTGAAAGATATGAAGGGATCAATAACACTTCAATTCTATCAACCAATTAGAAATGAGAAACACAAATATTTTTATTATATCCAAAAATATATATTTGTTTTTCTATGTTAAACATTACATTGCATACACAAATTTATGGTAAAAGGAAAATTAATGTCACATCAATATCACATCAAAAGCTCATGACAGGGACTAATAATAACCCATAAATTAACAAGGCAGCGAGGCTACGCGTACTGCCTCCTATAAAGATGAACGTACTGAGTACAAAATATAAATTCAACCGTTGACCAATGTTGCGCTTGCTTAACGTATTTGCATATGGCCGAATTTAATATAAGTTGATGTGCGTTTTAATCAAAGGTAAAGTCATTAGAATTGTAGCCGGTTCTCTCAATTAATTTAAGCCTCTAACAAAGTGCAGTTTTTAACCAGTCTGTCACTGTCACTGAGTTAATTCTGACCTCGAAATAAGTGAAGGCTGCAATAACACTATAAAGTTATCAGCCAATGAAATGTAAGAAAATTCGGTTTTTTTACATATTAAAAAATAAAATTTTAAGTTTCTTATGTTATACATTAAGTTTTTTACAAAAATTTTAAAGTCAAACCAAATTAATAGAGTAGTCAACCCTAACTCATCGCTATGTATACTGCCTGGGAAGCAGTACAATAATAACAAGAATTTATGATTTGGTAAAGGTTGAGACGTTTAAAAACACTCTAAGTAAAATTCCCATGCAAGGAAACACCTATTCTTCAAATCTCATCACAATGGGCCAATATTAATCAATCAATGTGTACCATATTAACTCTACCCCTCTTTTACACATCTTTCCAAATTACATGTGAGCTCTATAAAGTCAATTTTGTACTCACCACTCAAAATAATTCTCTCACCCCCTCAAGTGGGCTCAAAGTACAAGTCTTCAAACTTGGTAAATTCATGACATGATAATTGACTACCACCTACGAATGAGGTCAAACCACTTATCTCTTTATATTTATCCACAATTTACTCGGCTTAGTTTTTTAAAAATAAAAAAATTCTCCTTGTATTAGATTGGAAATAACCAAGAAAATACAATAATTCATCCGGTCAAAGTATGTGCCCTTCACAAAAGACAAAACTAATAGGTAAGCCTCAACTAGTGAAAGAGATAGGATCAAATCGCAGGAAAAAGTTGACTGTCATCCTCTGAGCAGGTAGTGATCCAGCCAGTACTGCGCAGATCAATATATAATTCAGATCGATAGGGAATAACCAACAGAGATAAAAACGACTGTGCAGAAATACAAAAACGTTCAATACAAACCACCGCTAATCGGAGAATAGAGGGAAAAAGGATCAGCCCGGAATAGAAAAATACAAAACAACAAGTTTAGTAAATGGTAAAGTAGTGATTAATGATCTCTAGTCCACCTCCCCAGATTTGATAGTACAAGGTACCCGGAGGATCTTGAAGAGCTTTTTTGGAAAGAGAAACGACCTTTTGGTTTTGCTCCCTGAAGAGATTAACCAAGCTGGTATGGGAGAATGTCTGAATAAGGTCAAGAATTCTATCTTTCCAGCATTCCAATGCCGCGACTCGAAGAGTACCTTTTCCAGTTAACCAGTCAATAACAATTTTTGAATCTCCTTTCATATGAAGGTTCAAAATGTTAAGATGAGAAGCTTAAAAAAGAGTGCCCCAAGCTCCAAGAAGCTCAGCTTTTGTGTTGGTTCTGGAGCCGCAGTTTAAGGTCCAATTGATCAGAGATCAATCACAAAGAATAAATGTACCACCGGCTCCACAATGTAAGCTTGAAAATTGAGAAGCCCCATCGAACCAGGCAGTATTCCCCTCCAACAAAGAAAGAGGAGGGATCATTCTAGGGATAGTATCCTTTTTTAGGCTGATAGGAGTCAAATCCCCCAGGATATGGAAGCAAATCGATTTGATAGAAACAGGGGAGCTTTCAAAAATTGCCTTGTTTCTGGAGGTCCAGACAAACCAGCACACGATGAGTGGAAGATGAGGATAAATAGTGTCCAGTTTTCCATGCAGTCTTGTAATGAAGTTCCCATCCACCGAGAAGTTAGGTTTAGAGAAGGTAGAATAAAATACCAAATCTACTTTGTAATGGAACAGTCACAGAAGAGATGTAGGATCGATTTCGAGTCTATTCGACAAAGAATGCACAGATTTGGTCCAATCCATCCATGACACTGTAGTATATCCCAAGTAGCAATTTTGTTGTTTAAGGCAAGCCAGAAAAAGAGCTTTTGCTTTAGAGCAATGGGCAATGCCACAAATTTATGCGCCAGCCCATACATCAATGATCCCAAATGGTAGAAGAAATAACATTATAGACATTCCGGACAATTAAAAGACCCGAGCGATCCCCACTAATCCAAAGGTAGACGTCATCCTCCGAGTGTAGTCAGATCCCTGCTTCAGTAAGCGTTGTGCAGTAACGGGTCCATTCTAGAGCAAGGGCACCCGATAGACCTAAATCCATGCTAGATAACCACTTTGTACAATGATGCAGGTCGACAGAGGGAGAAATCGCTTGATAGAGGAAGTGTAGAGTTGACAAAGAATGTTGATTCAGTAAGTCCGGCAAGAAATAAGCTTTCACACCAAGTCCCAGAAGAGCATCTCTGCCAATAAGAATCTCAAGACCCGAGCCTGGCTTCCAATAGATCTAGTGCAGGATGAATTTTAAATGAGATGTGAGTGAGCGCCAAATTAGTGAGGTGGAGGTAGAGCGAATAAATGGTTGATGGAGCCAGTAAGCAATTGAAAGCGGGAATATATATTTGCCAAAGATAATGCATTGTCAAATCCCCCCGTGAATTATGGCACACCAAAGCGATTTGGTGGCCAAAGCTTGCTGGAAAATTAATAAGTTGCGCAGACCCCACCCACCTGCAAACTTTGGTTTAGCTATAAGCTCCCATCTATAGGGATGGAACGAGGAAAGATATGCAGATCTAGAGCAGAGAAAGGAGAACATTAGTCCCCTGATCTTGTACAATATGGAAGATGGGATTTTTGCTAATGCCAAGCAGAAAACCGCTAGACCTTCAAGCACTGACTTTACAAGGATAAAACGTCCACCCAATGTGCAATGCGTCTTTCAAATTTGACAAGTAACCAGTCCCAATCAACAACTTTGTAGCAGTGAGGCTTGAGGAAATAGCCTAGGTAGCGGAAACCAAAAGAGAGATTGTTATAAGCAAAAGGAAAAAAGGATTTGTAGGGGACTAGATCCGCCAAAGAGAGACCTGTGTAGTGAAATGTAGACTTTGCTTCATTTATCAGGAGACCCGAAGCACCACAAAATAAATTGAGTCCTTTTGATTTCCAACCATTCATTCATGTCAACAATAGAAGCAATGATGATGGTGTCCACAAAGAAGAGGTGCAACACCTGAGTCAACCTTGAAACCTTAATGCATGTGATAAGGCCATCTTGGAGATGCTTTTTGAAGAGAATGCTCAAACCTTCTAGTGTCAGGATGAAAAGGAGTGGAGGAAGAGGGCAACCATGTCTCAGGCCCTTTTCAATTCGGAAGGAGGTTGCTTCACCATTGATCAAAACCGCTATAGATGCACTGGAAACGCAACCCATGATCCAGCGTGTGAAAAGATAACCAAAACCAGATTGTAAAAGAATTAATCTGAGGTAATCCCAATTGACACAGTCAAAAGCCTTTTTTAAATCCAGTTTTAAAACTAGTGATTTCATTCTTTTGTGCTTTATGTTGTGTAAAACCTCTTGGACCAATCCAATAACATCGAGGATTTTCTGAGACAAGATGAGACATGAAAGGCTTGATTCTCTCAGCAAGGATTTTAGTGATAAGGTTATAGCAGAGATTACAAAGGGCTATAGGGCGAAAATAACTGAAAGAAGTGGAAAGATTTGATTTCGGGATCAAAGTCAGAAAAGTAGAATTTAGAGAGTGAAGGAGAATACCTCTGCACCTGGAGTCTTCAACAAGTTCCAAGAAATCATCACTGATCAAGTCAAAAAAGAAGAGGTAATTCCAGATTTCTTCTTTAGAACAGGGTGAGCGGCTTAGTTGAGGACACGTATTCTATTTCCCACATWTTTCCAACGTGTCKATTATGTGGTACTTTCTRCTTRGTCTTTCGTTKCTTTTTATCTTCTCCACTTCTGYGTATTAAAATTTCARTGTAAGCAAMAARCATGTATATTTAGAAAGAAAGTATAAGACCATTGATACCATTCTATCTCTATTAAAAATATGAATACTTTTAAGATTCAAAAGATTAATATTAAAATATTAATAATAAATTGTTAGAAGATATAAAAATATTTTGTTAATTAAATTTAATTAAAGTGACATAATAAATATGATTGTTTTCACTTATTTTATTTTATTAATAAAAATATTATCATATTAATTTTGAATTAATATTTTTAAATTATAAATAAATTATTAATATTTATTATTGTTATTTTTATTAAAAAAATAATAAATCTTCTTAAAATTTATAATATTAATAATGGAATATTTGTTTTCATAATAAAATATTAATATCAAATTGTTAAATAATGTTAATTTCTTTTATTATGTGTAAATGAAATAGTAATTAATAAATATATAGTTAAATAATGTTTATAATTTTAAATTTTTATTTTTTATTTTATAGATATGATGACATATAAAATTAAATTCATCATAAATTTATTTTAATAAAGATGTCTTCACAAATAATGAAATTCATACTTATATAATAGCTAACATAATAGTTAAATTGGCACAAGAGAATTTCTTAGAAGTTTAATTATAATTATTTTCAAAGTTTAATAAATATTACTTGATTTCATATAAATAATATTTTGGTAATTAGTCTCAAAGTTTAATAAATAAACATTGTTTGTTTAATTATAATTATTTTCAAAATTTAATAATAAAAAAATTTAAATAAAAAGATTATATTATCTCAAAATGTCATCACAATAGTATATAGTTGGACAAATACTAAAGATTGGTCACTTGTGTGTGTCAAATTGGTATCAGAGCATGGTTACAACACTTGGCCTGCTTGGGCTCATGAACAAGTTGCGCAGAAACTTCATTTGAAATACTCTTAAAAGGAGTAACCCTATACCTTAACCCCCTTTATCAAAAGTCGAAGTTAAGAATGAAAAATCCTATTTTGTGTATGCATTTGAAAAATATGAATTATGCGTTGATTGTGAATGAATATAATATTGACTAACAAAAAGTGTTTTTCTTTCACAACAAGCGGACGATCAGCCGCAGGAAGCTACAAACGCATAGAATGGTGATGCACCACAAAGTGGGGGATGGATCCCACAATAGAGACAAAGAGTCTGACGAAAGGAGAGCGGTAGAGACCCCTCTAGATCTAGTTGAGACTGTGAAAAGCCTCATGGTAAAACTACAGAGCCGCAAGGCCGACAACGAGAGGTTGATAAAAGAGCAAGAGAAGCAAACATAAATTAATGCAGTCTTGCTGCAGATTTTATCTGGCATACAAAGACAATTGCAGCATGTACCTGACACCAGTCACGCGGACCAACGAAAGACAAAGAGAAGTCGAAGCCCACCTGTGATATGGAAACATGGTCTTTTAAATGGCCACACTGGGAGGAGAACCTCGAGAAAGGTCCACCCCAGAGATAAGGGACAAGTGTCAGATGATTCCTCTGGAAAGGAAACTGGCGACTTGGAGGGATCTTCTAGTAGCAGAACGAGTTCTTATTCCCGAAGAAAACAGAAGAAGCAAAATCATTCCAAAAATCATAATTTCGAAGAATTCAAGAAGGCCAAATCACCCTCTTTCGATGGTGAAATAAAGAAGGGAGAGGAAGCAGAGGCCTGACTACTTGGACTAAAGAAGTATTTCAGAGTCCATGACTTCTTGGAAAATTTGAAGGCCTGAATAACCACTTTCAACTTGAATGGGAAGGCTTCCATTTGGTGGGAAGACCTTAAGAATGTAAAAGGGATTCACGAAGAAGACCTATCTTGGGAACGGTTTGAGAAATACTTCAGGAAGAAGTATTTGTCGGAAAAGTACTTCGACGAAAAGACTAAAGAATTCTATGAACTCAAGCTGGGGCAATGCACCATAGAGGAATATGTCAACAAATTCCTCGATTTGTTGAGGTACGTACCCTATATAAAATCATAAAAGGAAAAGGTGCAACGATTCATCAGTGGACTACCTAAGGACTATCAGAACCAGATTGAGTTAGACAAGCCAAAGACCCTAGAAGACACTATCCGAAAGGCAAGATATTGTTATGAACAGCTTGGGCATTGGACAAAACCTCGTGAAGGTTGGAAGCAAAAGAACAGTTCGGGATTCCAGAAAAAGGGGTTTAAATCCCCAAGATTTAAAAACTATAAGAAGGACTCAAGGATGAGCTTCCTAACCCAAAGTGTACACCAACAAAATTTCCCCTCCCAGAGTGGAAATAAACCTTTTGGATCTACCCCAGGAAAGATTGATAACCCGAAGAAAGAACCCTTGAAATGTTGGGGTTGATGGAAGGTATGATCACCAACCATCTAGTGTCTATTCTAATTGACCCTGGTTCAAATTTGAGTTATATAGCCCCTAAGGCTATTGATAAGTGTAAATTACAACCATATAAACACGCCAAGCCATGGTTGGTACGGTTAGCCACTAGCACCAAAAGAAAGGTAG
>JASDQU010378733.1:0-11276 GCA_032191745.1 Picea mariana | reverse complement strand
CCCACTGTCGAAAGTGAGGAAACCTGCCATTGAGGCATGCAAGCTCCAAGGTACCAAATAATTTCTAAGTCTTGATTCCAGATAATGAGCTGAAGTCAATGGAACAAAACTCGTCACAGGAGGGCCTTGATGTATCCCCCATCAATGAAACGAAATGAGTAATAGATTTTGAAGGTGAAACAGAGTATGATGTAAATTAGACCGGACACAGGGAAGGCCGACACGGAGAGAACAAACAACTGCAAATGGCCGACTCAATATAGGTTTCAGATGGACTTCTCTTGAACATATGAACGGCACGACCAATGATTTGGCAGCATTGACTCGAATATGACACAGGGAATGACCTTGTAGCAAATTGAATGAGAGAAAAATTGATTTCCCAAACCGGCTTCAAATGATGAATAGGGGGTGTCATGTTCAAGAGCGACACTTACTGCCAATCAATACGAAGATGAAAACATATCCCTTTCCCAAAATTTTCCCCACCATTTATGGCGAGTACCCCTTTATTTTTACACAAGCTTGAGGAGGATAACATATGCTTGTTGATATAAGCTTATCCTTCGGATAAGTCCTTCAAAGTATGTTTAACGAACCCTAAGGAGTGGTTCGGTCCCATTACAGGTCTGTCAATGTTTGTTTAACGAGTCCAAAGATAGAAAACTTGAAGGTTTTTCATGATTATAGAGTTTGGAAAAACACTTAAAAGAGAACTCTCTAAGTTCCTTTTTCGTAAAATAGTCCGATGAGATCGAAAAAGAGATAAATTATCGCTCACCAAATGCTTTCTTCAAATACTTTATCGAGCATGAAAATAGCAAGGTCGCTTGGCTATCTTTTCATGTTTAGAGAGTCTGAAAAGAGCTTAAAGAGGACTCCAGGGGAGTTCCTTTTTCGTATAACCTTGTTGAGCCTGAAAAAGTGATAAAAGTATGCTTGATCGTGTTCTCATGTATTTTTGAGCACGAGAACGGACAAAGACCACGCTCGAGGTTTTATACAAAAACCATAAAAAACAATCAAAACATGCGATGGAAAAAGAAAATTATGTCCGCATCCCTGTATATGAACATTGAAGTCATTACGCCTGCAAAAGTTACACTCAAAAGGACATTAGGGATTAGGGTTTAATGTATAAATAATCATAAAAACCAAATGACATGGTAAAAGTAAATAAAAAGGAGTAAAAACTTGTTTTACCATATCATTTTCACTTTTCCACTATTTGAGCTCAAAAACCCCTCTTTTACCCTCGAAGTTCGGCATCAAATTGCAGGAGTTACGAGCATCCATTCAGTGAGCCGTCAGCGACAGTGAGGTAGGCTCTTTGTCCTTTACTCTTTCATGGTTTAAATTTGAATTTTTATTCGTTAAAAAATTAATTTTTGAATTGATTTAGTGAGCCCTACTTGTGCGCTGCCATTCTCGCAGGTGGGCTACATGGGACTTGCGAGAATGGGGCATTCTCATAGGTGAGCCCATAGCAGCTTGCGAGGTTCTTGCACTATGCACAAAGGGCACCTGCGAGAACCACAAAGCTCTAAATTTTTTTAAAAATTTACCCAATGAAAGAGAACCAAATCATGAAAAAAGTTGCTAATCTTCTTTTTGTGCTTCTTTTGCAGATAATTGGCCATAAAAATGGTTCTTGAATGGTACAAAAGGGAGCATGAAGAAGACAATGCGATTTCTGAAAATCATCCACCTACTATTGCTGCTTTGAGAAACTATGGCCTCCTAAAGTACTTTCGTATCTCGAGCATGAGGGCCCAAGTCAGGTTATTAGAGTACCTTGTGTGTATGTGGGATCCCGACCAACAGGTATTTCATGTGGGGGTCCACACGTTGTCCTTAGATATTGAGGACATTTACTTTTTGAATGGACTATCACAGCGCAACACTATGTGAGCTTGACTGGTGGCAGAGGTGATGGGCTGCCCATGAGTGAGTACTGCCGTTTACACTGTGTTCCCGAGGCAAAGAGGAAGAAAGGAAAGGTAGTTATTTGGGGGGTACGAGATTTGACCCTCCGTACTATCCTATTCACCATAGCTTGGATGGCTGGGAGTTCTACTCCTCACATGGCGCTACAGAGTTACTTCCAGTATGCCATAGAGTGTACTGAACCTCGGGTTTTCAACTGGGCAGTTGCAATGCTTCGTAGCGTAAAAAGGAAGTTGACCAAATGCAGATGAGGCAACCTGAAGCAATTCAGGTACGGATCTTTGCTAGTGTCCTTCTTCCTTGAGAGGGTTCCATTACTGAGGCTACAAGTTGAGTGGAATTTATCGGCTCCCAGGGATCCAAGGATGCTGAGATGGTGTCAGCTTATGGCCCGGCACGTAGCTGGACCGATCATCAAGTATGATGATACCTTATTTGACTGGCTTCAACCACAGATGTTGATGGTTGATGATTATGATTATGCCGGGTTGGATTTCTGAGGAGATCCGGACTTAGTACTGCCAGAGGATGCTCAGTGGGGGGACCTTGGTAAGAAGTACACACATTTTTTTCTTTTTAAATGTTTTTGTGAATTTTTATCATATTCAATTTTTTTTTATATGTTCATCCAAAGACTAAATACAAAATTCATTTTTGATGACACAGATGTTGGACCTTACCGACCTCCTGGTACTTCTCCCATTCAGAGGCGAGGAGAGGTAGCGACAATGCCACAATATGTCGAGGATTATCAAGTGGTGGAACAAAATCTAGAGGGCCTGACCACAGATATTCCAGACATGCCTCTTGAAGAGGTTCCATGACCCGATCAACGTCATACTGTAGGAGTGTCAGGATCCATGAGTCGACTGCTCCATAGGGTTGCTCGGGCAGTCATGTGTTACCATGAATGTCATCCATGAAATCACTTTGTAGAAGCTATGAGCTTCAGATTTTGACATTTTGGTCTTCGGACAAAACTTTTTGTAAAAAACTCTTTTGATCGTTATATATATAGATGACTTCTACCGGTTTATCATGTGTTGTGTGAATATTGATGTGATTGATTTATAAATGATTCAAATGTCTATCTAATACATAATTAGCCAATGCATCTTTTAATGTATTTAGACATCTAGGAATATGTTGATATTCAATGTAATCAAAATAACGTTCCAAGAGGCGAATTCGCAAATACACCCGTAACAAAGTAGGACTTCGAATAGTATAGACATTACTTAACTATAGTACTACAAGCTGTGAATCGAGTCACACAACCAAATGATGGATTTCAAGCGAGATAGCATCAACCAATAATTCAATAATGACGCTACACTCTGCAATGGTGTTGGTCGCACGACCGAGACACGCACCTTGTAAGGAGACAAGTTCGTTTGTAGGGGCATAAATTGCCCACGCAGCGGAAGCAAGGTTCTGAGTACTACGACTAGTGCCATCAGCGAAGCCAATATAGGGTAGCGAAGACTCCAACATCTGGAAATCAAACACAATGTCACATAAGGGCAGAGACCAGATAACGACAAAAGCAAGCTATAGTAACACACAAGAAGTATGATACAATAAAAATACAAGTACTCGTTCACATATGATTTTATGCATAATACTTCTTCAAGTACAACCCATTCCTGGGTTCACTCAAAGGGATACCATCGTAATCTACCAACTCATAAGCTCCTTTTTCCAAAACTCGTTGAACGATATAAGGACCTCGCCACATAGCTTCGAATTTCCCAGCTCCTAACATATCTCGATCTTGTTCATAGAGAAGAAAAAGATCACCTTCGGAGAAAATGCAAGGCTTGACATGCTTGTCGTATTGGGCCTTGACACGCTTTTTCTAAGCTTCTATGACTAGGGTGGCATCACGTTGATTTTAGTCTAATCACATAAGATACAATAGACATTCTTCCTCAGCAGAAGTGTTGGGTAGGAGTTCAATAGATAGCTTTAAAGAGGGTATCTTGCATTCAATCATGAGAATGGCTTCCACACCATAGACTAACCGGAAAGGTGTAAACCCAGTAGCGGACTTGACGGATGTCCGGTACGCCCACAATGCCGAAAACAACATTGTGTTCCAACTTTTTTTATGAATCGCTATCATTCGTCGAAGCATAGTTATGAGAACTTTGTTAATCGCTTCGACTTGGCCATTGGATTGTGGGTAATAGAGCGTTGAGTTATCATGGCGAAGACCCAACTTTTCAGTAAGTTCGGACATCATAAAATTCCTAAAGTGGCTACCGTGATCAGTGGCGATAGCTTGGGGAACACCAAAATGAGCTATGCCGTGATTAAAAAGGAATAATGCCGTGTTCTTTCCAGTTTTTTCAAATGTTGGCATCACCTCAGCCCATTTCGTAAAGTAATTGATAGCTACAATAATGTAACCATGCCCCCCGGCCGAGTGAGGGTGACATGTCATGAAATCGATGCCCCATTTCGTAAAGGGACCAACTAAGACCACAGGGTGAAAAGGAGCAGGATGTGACCGTATCTTGTTATTATAGGTCTGGCAAGAATGGCATTTTTGAACAGTGATGATGCAGTTGTTAAACAAAGAAGGCCAAAAATACCCTGCGTGTAAGATCTTCTGGGCAGTAGCATACCTAGACATATGACCACCACATGCTCTAGAATGGCAGTCATTCATAGCTTTCTTGGCTTCGTCGAACGTCAGGCAACGTCGAAAAACAGAGTCAATCCCTCGATGATAAAGAGTATCCTTGAGGATAATGTATTGATGAGTTTGATATCGTATTCGACGTTGTTCAGTACTGGACAAAGTTGGCTGAAAAGTCTGGGTTTGGAGATATATAATGATATCACCATACCAAAGATCATCAGTTCTAATAAGGAAAAGAGATTCATCGAGTAATGAATCAGCTACTACATTTTTCATTGCAGAATGGGGAAAGTCACATATCAACTCAGCAAAGACTAAGGATAGATGATCTCCAAGGTCAGGTACTATCCATGGGTCGTTGGACGCAGGAAGTTCGTGAGGCGAAGTGGAGATCATGTTGATAGAAGCAACTGACGAGCGTGGAACATCGGGCAGTGGAATGGGGAAAGTACCCATTAACGAAGAGTCTTTTAAAAGGCCTACACCGACGTTCTCATAACCCGGTGGGGTTTTAGCAATAAATGGTATGTTTCCAATACAGGTATCGAATTAAAGAAGGCTAGTTGGTCGACGATAACAACCTTTCCTTGATGAGGGAGACGTACTACATGGAAAAGGGTCGACACAACGACGCTCATGGAATCAATCCAGCTGTGACCAAGCAGAAGATTATAATCAAGGGGAGCGTCAAAGTCTTCCACTTCGACTTGGACCATTTTTCCTTCTAACGTGATGGGAAATGAAGGAAGGACACTGTAGGGCTTAAAACCAGAGCCATTGAAGGCTTTAAGAGTGTTCTGGGATTCATTCAAAGAAGGAGAGCCAATGGATTTCTAGCAAGCAAGAGACATAACACAGGTCGAGGCACCCTCATCAATAACAGTTCGGCAAATGTTTTTGTCAGATACAACCACTTGTATCTGGAACGCAAGTTGAGGGGGTAACCTTGGAATGTGATCTTCCAAGTCAAACATTATTAAATTCGTATCCATCGGATCGATTCCACCGATAGCTTTCAACAGTGCCTTTTGTTGTGCAGGACAAGTCTGAAGGACTTCAAGGGTTGACATCGCAGAAGGTGCTTGAGCCAGATCTTCAACAATGTTGTAGTTTTGGGCAGCACGAGTGTGAGGATTGAAAGCCAATTTATGAATGACACCCTTTGGAGGGGGTCACAAAACTGTGTTGAGGCTCGATTGTTCGAGATGAAGAGGACTGTTGGTAGGTGGGGTCGTGGGAGAGGGTTGTTCCGAAGAAGGCGGTAGATCATCAACCTTCTGCTTAGAGGGGGAATAATATTTGTCTCGAGTAGTGAGTGCATCATTACTCTACTTAGAATCGCCAGTACACATCAAAACATAAGATGTAGTAGAAGATGAGGGTTGGTCAAGGATGACCAACTGAGCCTGTTGTTGAGACAGGAAGAGTTGGGACAAAACGGCTGGTGCAGGTGGTTTTGGAGCTCCTTGAAGGAAATTAGTGGCCTCGGCATGTCATGGACAATCCTTCATGTAGTGATCATCACCACAGATAAGACAAGGGTATCGTGGTTTGTGCTTATCCCGATCGTCAACAAGGGTAGTTTTGGTTTGCTTTGCCTGAGGAGTATTTTTTCCCTCCTTATTCTTACCCCTTCCCTTTTTAGATTTTCTTTTATCGGCAGGGGTAGATTGAACTGCATTTACCTCTGAAGTATTTCCAGTGGGAGGGGCAGGAGACGGAGCATGTTGAACATTAGAAGATGCATATTTGGGGTTTGTGCTTGAGGCAGAATGTGGTTGGGCCTGGGAAGAGCCAATCACACCATCAACTGCATGCGAGGCAGCTGGAGTAGTTGAAAAGATAGAAGTATTAGGATGAGGTAAGTCAGGTAGTAAATCATAAAGGGTTCTCGTTTGTGAGTAAACGAGGTCAAGATATTGAGCATGAATTATAGCCTGCTCTTCCGTGACTACACTGCCCATGGCAATGTCCTTACCGATGTCATTCACAAATGATTTTGTGAACCATTCTGCCAGCAACTGATCAGGGAGCTCAAGTTTAATGAGACGTCGTCTTCTTCGCCACTCATGGATGTGATCAGATATATGAGTTCCTTTGTTCTATTTGAAGGAATTCAAAATCTCAATTCCTGTGTCATAACGGATTGGTAACTGATAATGCGTAAGGAAAGCCATAACTAGGGTGTTGAAGTCAGAGAAGAAACTTCGTGGCAATTCGATATACCACTTCACAACAGAACCTGTGAGGGTTCGTTGAAAAAGACGTAAATGAATAGAGTCATCCATCAACGAGTTGGATGAGAACCATAGGTGAAAATTCATAACGTGATTGTTTGGGTCCTCTCTCGCTTTGTCGTCGAATTTAGGAATGTCTGATAGAAGCTTGGCTGGTATAATAGGCCATTGGGGAGAGTGAAGAATAGGCTCATTTAAAATCCTTGACAAATATGGAAGATCCAAAGTGGTGAGAAAGGGTAATTGTCGATTCACCTGTGGGTACTGGTGGCTTTGGGGAGGAAGCCCTATCGGCAAACCAGTAGGACCATAAGCAGTCTGCATATAATGTGAAGACCCAGGTAGATTCAGTTGTGGTTGGAGAGGATAGTAGCTCATAGGAGTATACCCTGGAATAGAGGCTTGAGTTTGAGCATTCTCCCCCCAAATGGGATTGAACGAACCTAGATATGGTTGTCCCATACTAGGGGGTGTTACGGACGCAGCTGGAAACTGCTGCCCCCTAGTTGTTTGATGAGGATTTTTTATCAAATGATTCCAATAATGGGCCAAGGACAGAGGTATGTTTTTCCCATAAGGTGGGGTCAATATTCCCATTGAAGGTGGTGTTCCAATTGGGGGCAATGTTCCAATTGGGATTTGCCCACAAAGAGAGGGTTGTGTCATACCACCTTGGTGAAATTGTCCACCAACCGGAAACTGGTAATTTGGAGTGAATGAAAAAATAGTGCCACTAGGATTAATATTGCTAGGAGAAGATGAAGAAGGTCCTCCAAAAGGAAATTGAGGGAGCGTTGGAACAAAACCGGGAAGAAAGTGCCCAAAAGAAGAAGGACCACTAGGAGAACCGGATGGAGTTTGCGTAGGAGTAGGAATGGAAGCATTCAACGCATGGTATCCAGGTGGTAGTGTCGGAGTGATGTTGGGCATTCGCGGTGTGTTGATGGGAGCAAGACTAACCACAGTAAACCTGGTTGGAACACTCGAAGTAGTTGTGAGATGGGCCATTTCGGCAGGGACGGTAAAGTGATAAGTGGTAGTCACCAGTACTGTCTCTATACTAGAGTGTTCAGAAATCACAGGTGGGTTGATTTCGGAAATCATAGGTGAACCTGGACCAAAAAGGTCCCGTCGAAAAACGTCCGTAGACCAAAAAGGATCTTGCTCCCCAGGTCCAGACGGAGATCCAAAATACACAACAATTAAGTCTCCGGAAGAGTTTGCTCGCATAAAATGTCTCTCAGAATCGGGGTGAATTCGAAAGTCCTCTCGAGCATTGGTGATTCAGAAATATTAGAGAGAGTCAGTTCATTCCACTTGTGGCGTGGTGACGACTGTGGCTTCACTTTGCTGAGGAGAGCCCTCAGGTGTACTCATAGGAAAGGGTTGAGAACTGTCCAGATGCTCTGGAGATAAACCTTGCATTCTACGTGAATGACGTGGAGGAGCTATTGTAAATGAGTGACAAACTTCACGAAGAAAATCCTATGGTCAACTTCGAGAAACAAACAACACATGCTAGTAAACAAAATCTAGGAAGCAACACCAAGCAAACAAGACCTTCTAATTCCGAAGCCACTAGTTGGTGATGAAATCCAACGTCACAACAACGAGATGAGAAGGGGCTGGGCTAGGGTGGAAAACTTATGCCGACGACCTACTTAACGGACTTACACCCTGGTGCAAGCTCCCACACATAATCGTGGGTATACCCTCCAAGGAGCCCGAGTGAGTTTGGTCAATGTCAATTACAGGTACTGTGAAGACTTTCCCCTTCACAATCACCTTATGTAAGAACCTAGAAAGATAGTCCACTAAGGTCACCACCAACAATAATAAAGCCTGGGGGGACAGTCGACAGCCCGATCCACACGCAAGGGCAGGGTATCTAGCCCGAAATCAACTCAAAAGGCTTCCACTCATCATTGTGGGTATACCTCCGAGTGATCCCCGTAATATGTGCAATCTTTACACTGATATCAAAAAAGCAAGGTGAGTAACTCTATCAATATCAATGCGACCTCGTGTTTGACCCTTGTGTGAGAAGGGCTTCCCAGCACAGGATGTTGCAAATGGAATTTAACACTCCCTAACACAAGATGCTATTGTGTGTTTTGTGCTTTTGGAGAGTGTATCTCTCTTCCTACTCCAAAGCGCTAGCCTGGATAAATGTTGGTGTAATAGATCCCTAGAAAAGAGTTACTAGATAAATTTTACAATTGCGCAATGTTATTAAGAGCGGTTGTTTACTCAAAGGAAACGGAGATGAAACTGATGTTGCATAAGACTCTGACACAACAATGCATGGATGAGATTGAAATATATCACTTTTCGTTCAATGAATCCTATGTATGGGAGGGAAAGAGAAAGTTTTCCAGATCAACCGTGAACTACAGTGCAAAATTTCCTTTAAAATGCAAATGCAACAAATCACGCATCAATAACAATTCTCTATTGCTTCTTTTTCAATAATTTCAACAATTGATTTTCAATGTTTTCGAAGACAAAAAAGATTTTTTGAAAGAAAAACTTTGTTCACTTTTCAAAAAGGACCCTCACCATGCTAATGAGAGTACAGAAAATTAAAAAACCAAAGAACAAGCAATGATAAAAACCCAATCCACTCTTTCAATGAAAACAAAAATAATAAGCAAACCATTCTAGTCTTGTCAATTGCATAAGAAAAGTGATCTTTCAAGCAATAAGCAAATGATAAAGACCAAGAAACTCAACTTTCAACTGATTGCTGGTCCTTAACCAATCAAGCACATTCAGATTTCGAAATCAGAGAGTATGGTTATGCCAAGAAAAGTTAAGAAATGAAAGTCAAGACAAAAGTGACAAGAAAAGCCTTGAAATCCTAAGACTGTTCATGCATGAAAACGAAGACAAGAAGGACATCAATCAATGGTCCAAGAAACTCTTATGAGGCTCCTAGACTGATCTGGGTAGTTGAAGATGCCAAAACTCAAATCCAAAATTTCGAAAAAAATGGGTTCGCAGGCTGAGAGTGTTACACAGTGCAAGAATTAGTGATTCTCGCAAGTGACCCTTGAGCAGAGTGCGAGAACCTCGCACTGAACCTAAAGACAGGATGCGAACTCTATAGATTCTCGCAGGCTATAGTGAAGTGCAGTGCGAGAACCTCTGAAACTAGTCAAATTTTTGGAAAATGATACAAAATTTGAAAAGTCCTCTGGACCCAGAGGGTCTATCAGGATATCCTGAAGACTCAGAGATTGATAGGAAAGGAGAAAAGTAAAACAAGAGCAAATGGCCACAGAAAAATACCAAAATCCACAAAGAAAATGGGATTTCTCCCCAGCGGAGTCTCCAATTTTGTTATTGGATTAATCAGTAGGTGTGGACACTAACAGATATCCCTAGATCCACCTGGAACTAGAACAAAACAAGACAGGACAAGACTCTTTCCCTAAGTTTTGACCATTGAATTAACTAGTAGGAAGGAACAAGTAACATACCTTAGTATCACTTCCTAGGGTCTTTGTTGCTCCCGCTTCGCTCCGGTGCTCTCGTGAGGTCAAGACCAAGACAACAAAAACCAACCAAAGTGAATATAGAAAAATATATTCAACTGTCAACCTATGTGTATGATCAAGGAATTACACAATAAAGTGGAAATAACTTTATGGGAAAGGGACATGCCACTGTATCATATTAATTGAAAGTAAAGATTACAACCTGATAGCCTTGATGTCACAAGCTTCCTTTTGATGTCTCTTGGCTCCAACACACACACTTGCTCAATCCTTGCATGAAGAAGATCAAATCCTCTTGATAGACTTGCTAGAGTCTCCAAGCTGCTGTTCAAGCTAAGTCCTTCACACAATTCTTTCACCAATTCTCCAATGAATCTTGCTTAACCTTTTCCATGAGAATTCCCTCAATATATAGGAGAGAATGAGATAGTTACTTGGATAAGAGTGATCCCAAAATATCAGGGAATCTAGTACAAGGATAACCATTCGAATGCCAACCCATTCTTTTAGAAGATTCCCTTCTAGAAACATCGAGAATTCATCTTTCTCCATGCTTTAGGAAGAGTTCGCACCCTAGCCATTCAACACAGTGCGAGAAGTTCGCACCCCATCTTAAGGCAGCCTGTGAGAATCAGGCATTCTCGCACCCTGAGATACTAGCAGCCTGCGAGAATGGGTCATTCTCGCACCCAAATATATTAGCAGCCTGCGAACCTTCTTCAAAAATGAGTTTTCTGGGAAGAGATGAAAATAACTTTTCTCAGGAGAAAGTTCTTATGAAGAGCCTGAGTACAACATCATTAATACACCATCATGATGACCAAAATCATGGGTAACACTAGCCACCCCTGAGCTGAGACCACGATACTGCAAGACTGTGTCTCTGTCTACCAGTGACCGAGAACGAAGGTTACTCTCCTTCTTCTCCACTATCACTCACTCTGC
>JASDQU010378732.1:0-11276 GCA_032191745.1 Picea mariana | reverse complement strand
GGGCATCGCTCAATGAAATCGTTTAGCGGGTGTTATCACAATGAAATCGGTTTAGCGGGTGTTATCACAATGAAATCGTTTAGCGGGTGTTATCACAATGAAATCGGTTTAGCGGGCATCGCTCAATGAAATCGTTTAGCGGGTGATAATTCACAATTGGTGTTAATTCGGAGGATCATTACGCATGTATATAGCCGTGCAGGAGGAGGAGCCTCGGTGAAAGTTTATGCGAATTATTGGCGTGCAGGAGGGACAGAGGTGAAATTTTATTCGAATTCTAATTTGAAAACGATTCCAAAACGATTACAAAACGATTACCAAAACGATATGAGATCGGAAAAATGAAAGTTACCTCGAAATTCCTCGGCGTCCTCGGCGTCCTCGGCGTCCTCGGCGTCCTCGGTGTTCTCTGCGTCCACAACTCCCACGTCCTCGGCGTTCTCTGCGTCCACAGCTCCCACGACTTCAGCGCCAACAGAGCCCTCGACAAACAAAAAAATTTCGAAACAATGACAATCGATGTGTGGAAATTATGTAAACTAACTTTCGGCCGAACTACGTTTCGGCCGAAAAATTATTCGGCCGAACAATCTTTCGGCCGAAAGAATGTTCGGCCGAAAAAAAGATGATGGAAAAAAAATATCCAGCCGACCAAATTTCTTCACGCAAATCGAGGGCCCGGTTATGGGTCCGTTCGATTTGACGTTTATGTTTTCGGCCGAGCAATAGTTCGGCCGAAAAATATATGTTTCGGCCGAAAAATATATGTAGTTCGGCCGAAAGTTGGTTTTCCGAAATTTTGGAAACCAGATTGTCACGAAAGTGTAACCCACCTTAGTGATTCCACCCGTGAGCCAAGGAGGAATAGAGTATATATAGGACTAGGAAAGTACTTGCAAACAAAGATAACCCGTAATGTATATGAACCAATTAATGGTTGTAAGACTAGGTACCTATAAGAGAATTTTGACAATTTATGAAGGTTAGAAAAGTATATAAACCAATGCATGTAAATATTTAATAAGACAAAATAAAAATGAGAAGGAAAAAGGGATTAATTAAAATATAAAAAATGAAATAGGAGAGAATGTTGAGGATTGGAAATGAATGGTCATGTTTGTTGGCCTTCTCCTCACCCACATAGTTATCCCTATTTCTTCCTTAACTTTAATTATCAATGGGTATTTTCACCAAGAGAGGAAGAAGAATAAAGAGCCATGGAATCATTGTAACCAAATATTGTCAAAATGAATCACTTACCCCATTTGAAGCTAGTAAATTCCCATTTGGGTTTCCCTATAGAATTTTAACTTTATTGTGATTGATTGTCGTGTTTATTGTTGTGAGAATCTCTCATTTGTGTCGATGCTTCTCATGTTCATGTTGAATATATTTATGGTTATTTTATGGTGTGAGAATTCATGTTTTGTGTGCAAGTGAGGTGACTTGACATCTCCAAAATTCTCATTGTCCAATTATGTTCAAAGCCTAAGATCGATGGCTAGTAAAAATTGTCTTTTGCAAATGTTCAACAAGTTTCTAAATTTCACGGAGGTTAGAGTATTTATTTCACCTGCAAGTCGCCACTTGATTCCCTAACATAAACATTATTTGTTGGCCATGTCTTTGTAAGTTTTAAACATGTGAAGTAAATCAATGCATATAGACTCTTAAGCAAAACAAAAATTAATCAATGGCTCATACACATAGTACACAAAGATTTACGTTGGAAGCCCTTAACTAGGAGAAAACTAGCCTTCCTTGGTGTCACACCTTTCAACTCTTTATTGTATTAATTTCACCATTCACCATACAATATATGCAATGTTTTAGGTATTTCTTAGCTACCAAAACTCTAATCCCTTAATTCAAGATTAATTTACAAAACCTCTAAAAATAGAAAAATATGCTAAAATTAGCAAAAATCGCATAACCAAGGGGGCATACCTGCCCCCCATGGGACCTCCCTAGGAGATAACCTACACACACGACACATAACACAAAGGAAGTTGGGATAGTTAGAGGAAGTTTTCGAATCCGACGCACCCACACACACACATGCACAGAATATAACGCATACCCAAGAATATTCGCTCCCCTGTAGACCGTATCCATCCCCTACACTGAATTTCTCATAGTTAGGTCGATTCCTCATTGCCTAGGTGATTCTATTGATGGTTGGGGTGATTCTAGGTGATTCTATTCATAGCTAGGTCAATTTCATTACCCGATTCAACCTTTTTATTTTGCTAGTTAAACCATTATATTACTGGCCAATTTTGTCCTTACTTAGTCGCTCTCTCTCTATATTGTACTTGTTAGTCGTCATTCTATAATAATATATAATTTAATTATTTTGAGAATTCGTAGGTTCCCAAATAGTTATTTTTGACGTTAGAAGTATTTATCGAGGTTGATTCATGGTTTTTATGCTCATGGGACCTCAACGAATAAATAAAAAATAATAGTGAATTATTATTTTGGGATGCAAACATGGTTTTTAGTTTTATATAATTCTCCATTTTCCTTGCATACGCGAGTATTAGAATGTTGGATGTCTCATAGGAATCCTATCTTGGAGCATCTGAATTATACTGATTATGAGAGACCACATTCTATATTTGTGATACATTAATGTAGTTGGATGCATGTATTGAAGAGTTGTTACTACTTGTAGTCATATTTTTATTTGAAGGATAATCAACCATAACTCCTTCATGCCACTAGAGAAGCTTTGTGAGAGAGCAATTATGATCAAACAATTCCTCTTTTAATTTAATATATCACTTATAACCACCAATTATGCATAGGAATATTTCAACCCACACACAAACACAGACATATAAAAGAAGGAAGTGAAAGAACTATGGAATATATTTGTTTGATGATTTTGTTAGTTGTATTCTGATGATCATAAAAGTTTTGGGTAGTTCCCTAGCATGAAATTGATTGATTGATAGATTAGAGAAGTTTTTGGAGTAGGTTACCTACAAAGAAGATAGAACTTAGAAGACCCCATTCACATACTGGATAGTAGGGGTACATTTTTCTATCACTTTATCTAATGGTGGTTGTTTGCAAGTTAAAACCAAGAGAAGGACTTGTATAAAGGAGAAGAAGAGATATCCTTACATAAATAAAATGACAAAGGCCTAGTAGCCTTTCAAAATATAGATCTCTTCATATAGTCCTGATAATAGATCCCAAAATAGAAGTTGATGCAAACCCCCACCACCTCTTGGGGTCTACGTGAAATCTCAGTCTAGGATCGTTCAAAACTAAGGAGTTGAATCAGCCCTTGGATCCCCGTTGGATCCCCTCTTAACATTAACATGCCCTTTTAAAATCATTGTTCATGTCCAATCACACTCCTGCAAGCTTTTATTCTAATGCCCTTTTCCTTTAAAATTAATTTCGGGGACTAGCTCCTCGACTTTGACCAAAATCTCATATGACTATGATCTATGACCAGGCTCCTAGCTAAGAGTCTTTCCTTTGGGAATCCAAACGTTCGGGCTCCAGGAGTCTTGACAAAGATGTACCACACCTCTTTTGAACACCGAATTGCATAACTTCCAAACAATGAAGGGGATTGATGACTCACAACGTGCGCCATGAACTGCGGTTCATAGAACCTTAGGAATTTTGAGCTTTCCAAGTTTCATCTGATCCAACATGCAATTACTCCTAATGCATGAGATTCGAATTAGTATATCATACGATTCATACTCTGTGCCAAGATCTATGGCTCGTAGTGACTCTGGGGCTCTGGGCTTCAGAGATTTCTACTGCTTGACCACCACTTCCTCCCGAATACACGAATTTCGAAGTACTTGGGATTTACAAATCACCTTCTTCCAAGAGCTGATGACTGTGATGGCCTTCATTTTTGGGGGATTCAAGATTTCTTCTTGCAACACCTTCCAAAACCTTTGGATGCCAAAGCGGCAAGTCCTTCAGGGGGTAGATATGTTCTCCACGTGTCTCTCCCGACCAACAGTTGAGATCTACTCTACACTCCAGGCTTCGGATATTTTCTCAACGACGCACCTCGAATCCTCTGGAGTACCAAACTGGAACACTCTTCAGAGGTTCACAGATTTAATAGTCCATGGCTCTCCAGCATCCAATGGCTGAGATTCCACCTTGGAATCCCAGGATTTGCGAATTACAAGATGTGTACACACATAAATTTCTGGATCTCCGAACTCCAGAATGACGAGGAGACATGATCTATTGTCCTTTCAAATGGATGGCATGGAGCTATTCCAGCCTTCGAGAAATCTTTACCCAATATTTCTTACACCCAGTTTCCTCCAAAGTGTTAGATCTCTGAACTCCGATATCTGTCGACAAATGTTCGTGGCCCCAGTAGCTATGATTTACTCTGAATTTCAGATATTTTGGAAACTCACCTCTAGTCAGCATGACAACCCAAATTTTTTTGAAGTGCCACACTCCCGAACTATTATTTATTTGTTGGCACGTGTTCCTGCCACCAATGACTTGGATCTTCTCCAAAATTCAGACCTTCGAGAAGTTTTCCCACCACTGCACCTACATTCCAAATTCACTGGATAGTCGGACTTCCAGACTACTCCTTATCTTTATACATGTGTACTCTCATCAGAAACTCCCAAAACACTCAGAAACTCACACAGATAGAGAATTATATCTATTCCTGCAAAGGGAACATAATTTACTCAGGACATTCATAAACATGCACTCACAATAAACATTCAAACACATTCAATAAACTCATAAAACACACACACAGAAACTCATATGTAGAGAAATATTATTTTGTATTAATACTGAATTCATTTTACACTGTGTATAAGATTGGACTGCAACATAGTCTCAATTCTCTCTCCTTTCTTCTCCTCTCTTCTCTCACTCTCCTACTCTCTAATCTTTTCAATGACTGACTCCAGCAAAAATTATCATATTCTTTAACAACCTCATTTGGGCATAGATTACATACATTTATACATGAGGGGGCTCTTCGAGCCTTCCCTCCAGATCATCTTAGTGCTTTCATTTCATAATAAAAGAAACCTACCACTGAGTTTAATACAATGAATTGAAATCTAGTTCGAGTAAGATCTAGATATAATCTACTTGTTAGCCATTAAAAGTGACTTTACATGAACCCTGTACAAATACACTGACTCGGCCTTCCTTGATCCTTACAACATTTAAATTACATTAAATTTGAGATTTAAACTCAAAAATGAGAAGATTAGCGCTTCTCTTTCTTTGGGATCCGCTCCCTTCTAGTGCTTTGGTGCGTTGGTTGTTGATGCACTGAGGATTTGGAGTGATGCTCCTGCATCATAATCCCATGTTGAAAAAAACCATGAGCTCCTACTTATGGCTCCTATGTTTTTGTTTTTCTCCATCCTCCTAGGTCCCAAACTTCACTCTCGAGTTGTCCACCTGGTCCTCTACTTTGTTGATGTTGTTGTTGTTGTCACGCGACTGATGCAAGATCTCCATATTTTGTTGACCATCTCTTATGCTGAATCCAACATCAACCTTCTTATATCCTTTATTTTCCTATCCATCATGTCCATGGAATGGATTCTCTCTTGTAGTCTTCTCTGCTACATCTCGTTCTCTTCATCAATTTCCAAATTGACTTGTTGGATGAGTATTCTCTGGGTTATTCCTCCTTCTATATCTTTCACCTCTTCATACAAAATAACGGGAAGATCATCTTGATCACCCATGTTGGCTTCACCTCATGTGTCATTGTCTTTCCACCCCACTGCAGATTCCACTTGTACAACAATGCTACTAAGTTGTTGCTCAACCATCTCCTCAAAAAAAACTTTTATGCCAATTCCTATGATTTTATGTTTTCTCTTTGTGCTCGTACAAGTTCAACTTCATCTAGATTCTCCTCAGGATGGAATTATTCTTCACTTTTCATGACCACATCCTTCTAGCAGTCTTCCTCTGTTTTTGTATTTCTTAACCAATCCTCCAACAACTTTATCTCCTCTTCCCACTAAGTGAGAATTTTATCTGAATGCTCTTATTATTCTTCTATCTCTTAGGAATATGTCAATGTCTTCTCCTTCCCCTCTTCCATGAAATTATATGTAGGTTTTCCTTCTTTTCCTGCACCTTCAACACATGCACTGTCAGGTTTAAAAACATTTATCCCCGTGGCCTCTTCTTTGGATGCCTCCTCCATCACCTCCTCACAATCATGAGCCCCTACAAAGCTCACTCCAAGGGATATGTTGATCCCTCCTATCATCAGTCTGCAATGTTGATGATCTTCTCCTTCCTCCTTCTCTCCTACCATCACTCCTTACTGATATGGAATCTCCTTTGAGTTATCAATACTTTCAAACAATCTCATCTCCTCTTTCTTCTCTATCATCACTACTTTCTGATCTGAACCTTTTCTGAGTTCCTGCGACTTTCAAAGATTCACATGCCTTCCTTTCATCTCTAGAAACCTCAATTTTGTTTTCTTCCCTCCTGGAAATCCACAAGATCTTCAACCAATCTCTTCTTATTTCCCTCATGGCAATCAACGAGATCTCCAACTGATCTCCCTTCCTTGTCACCGAGGCTTTCTCTATCCTTTGGTTCACAAACGTAAACCATCTCCTCCTTCGTGCCATTGAGGGCTTCATCTCACCTCAACCACCTCCTCAACACATGTTTCTTCCTCTTGGAAGTCAACTGCTAGATAGAACACTTCATCTTCTACTTCATGGGCCATTCATACCTCCAACTTACATGCGCTTTTTTTTACATTCTCTACATCAACCTGTTGAGCCTCTCTCGAGTCTCCTTGAGTTCTTTATCCATATCTTCTTGTCTAATTTTCTTGTGGGATCCTCTTCAACCTTGCTTTTGGCCTTTAGTAGCCATCTTCTCCTTACCCTGCCCTCGTGGAAAATCAATTGTTTGTTGTCTACATAAAAACATTTTCTATGATACCACTTGATGGTATCAGAAACAATCTTTTCTCTTGCCTGCTATATGTACACAAAATTAATCTCTAATACCTCTTTGATGCAAACCCTCACCACCTCCTGGGGTCTGCACGACCTCCTGAGGTCTTCGCAACCTCCCGGTCTAGGATCATTCAAAAATAAGGAGTTGAATTAAATATTTTATCCTTTTTGGATCCCCTCTTAACATTCACATTCCCTTTTCAAAACCTTGTGCAGGTCCAATAAAACATGCGAGAGATTTTATTATAAGCCCCTTTTCCTTTAAAAATAATTTCGGGTGCTAGATCCTCAACTTCAGCCAGAAACTCATATGAACATGGGCTATGACCATCGGCCAAGCTAACAGGTTCTCCTTCAGGACTCCGAAGCGTTGATCTTCGGGAGTCTTGACAAAACTACACCCCAGTTCCTCTTAACGTTGAATTAGAGAACTACCGAACAATGGAGGGTATCGATGGTTGACAGTGTGTGTTGTGATCTATGGTTCATGGAACCTTCAAAATTGTAGGATTAGGGAGTTTCACCTGTAACAACATAAAAATCCTCCAAATGCACGAACTCCTAATTTGTAAATTGAATGATTCAGACTCTACGCCAAGATCTATGGCTCACAGTGACCTCAGGGCTTCTGGCTTCAGAGCTTTCCTTTGTTTAACCAACACTTCCTCCCATATACACGAATGTCGAAATAGGATCTACGACTCAACTTATTCCAATAGTTGATGTCTTTGATGGACTTCAGAACTCCGATCTTTGAGATTTATCCTCGCAACACCTTCGAAAACCTCTAAATGTCGAAGTGACAAGTCCTCTGGAGGGTAGATCTGTTCTCTACATGTCTCTCCCGACCAACAATTGAGAGATACTCTGTGCCTTAATATTAGAAGATTTTATCAACACCACGCCTCGAATCCTCTTGAGTACCAGATAGGCGAACTGGCTGGAGGTTAATAGTTCCAATTGTCAATAACTCTGCAGCATCCAATGAATGAGATCCCACTTCGAAATTCGAGGCTTCAATAATTTTGAGATGTCTACACACATAAGTTTCTTGATCACCGAACTCCAAAATAATGAGGAGTCATGATCTATTGTCCATGTGTCCTTTTAATTAGATGTCTTGGATCTATTCCGAACTTCGGGAAATATTGACCCAAATTTTCTTACACCCAGTTTCCTCCGGAGTGCCATATATCCAAACTTCGATATCTGTTGACACATGTTACTAGTGCCAATGACCTGGATCTACTCTGGGATTCAAAGCTTCGAGAAGCTTTCCCACCTCTACGCCTACATTCCAAATTCATGGGATAGCCATACTTCCAGACTAATCCTTATCTATGGACACATGTACTTGCATCCGACAACCCAGAAACACTTTGGGCTTTGGGATTTCAGCATATTTTATTTCTTTGCAACACACAAAATTTCAAACTCGCAAATTCCGAAGCGCTTAAAGGGTTAACACCCGTGCTACTTACCTGGATTTGAGGGCCGGAAATATTTTTGCTCATATTCGATGGATGGGATCTATTATTCTCCTCTTTGCGCTCCTCCTTCTATCTAAGGGTTGATCCAATGGTTGCATTTGAATCTTGCAGCTAATCCAACAACTACTCTTTCCTTCCAACGAAGGATTTCTCAAATTATTAAAGTCATAACCTTTGACCTCTTCCTTTGCAAGCCTGACTGCTTGGTATCTTCATGTGCTACACCTCCTAATCTTTGTTAAGCACTTTGAATGAAGTTTGGGAGCACAGCTTGTGCTTCTTTTTAATTCTTCAACTTAGACTATTTTAGCCTTCTTCACTCCTTGCAGGGCTATGCACGTGCTTGTGCTATCTATCCTGAGCTTTAAGATTTTCATTTTTAAAGGGTTTAGTCCCTTTCTTCATTTCGCAGCTCCTCGTTCCCTCCTATCACTGACACTCTTCCTCCTAGCTTTGTGGACTTTTTTAATATTCCTCAGTGCATTCCTTTCATTGGATTCTCCTCGAGTATTGAACTCTAAAGACTCACCTGCACACTCCTTGTGCTGGGTCTCAAATTATTTAGTAACTTTGATGTGCACTCCTTGCACAACCTTTCCTTGATATTTTACACTTCACTGAGTGTAAGAACACTCCTTTCGATCGCTATCAGAGTGTTCAGTAACTCTTATGTGCACTCCCTTACACAATCTTCCCTTCTGAGTTTAAGCCTTGTTCTAGTCTGTCCACCTAGCACACTCTTCCTGAACTCAAAATAAAATTCTAGTGCACTCCTTGTGCTTGATTCACATATTTTTTCAACAAATCTGGTGTGCACTCCTTGTACAATCCTTAAGATCCCATAACACTCAGAAACTCACACAGATGGAGACTTCTATCTATTCCTGCAAAGGGAACATAATATACTCACAACGTTCATAAACATGCACTCATAAAAACAATTCAAACACATTCAGTAAATGAATAAAGCACATACACATAAACTCATGTGCACTGAATATTCTTTTGTATTAATATTGAATGCTTTTTACACCATGTATAATACTGTACTACAATGGAGGCTCAACTATTTCTCCTCTCCTCTCTTCTCTTTCTCTCCTACTCTCTAATATTTTCAATGACTGACTCCAACAACAATTATTGTATTCTTCAACAACCTCATTTGGGCATAGATTACATACATTTATACATGACAGGGCTTCTCGAGCCTTCCCTCAGATCATCTCAGTGCTTGAATTTCATAATAAAATCAACCTACCACTGATTTTATTACAATGAATTGACATCTAGTTTGAATCAGATCTAGATATGTCTACTTGGCAACCATTAGAGGCGACTTTACATGCACCTTGTACAAATACAATGGCGCGACCTTCCTTGAGCCTTACAATATTGAAATTACATTAAATTTTATATTTAAACTAAAAAATTAGAAGACTAATGCTTCTCTTTCTTTGGGATTCGCTCCCTCCTAGTGAGTTGTTGCGTTGGTTGTTGATGCACCGATGAGTTGGAGTGATGCTCCTACATCATAATTCCATCACTTAACCAACACAGAGCATTTGTGTTGGTTAAGTGAGTGGGATATAAGTCACTCATCTATGGATCCTAAGCTATCAAAGCATTTTCATCCATGATTGTGACACAACTTACAAACATTTCAACAGAACATTGTATTCTTGAGCATGGATAAATAAAGTAGATAGAGGTTGGAATACCTATGGGATATCAATGCTCAACTTAAAGAAGTGAAAGAAGGGTGGGTGAAATCTAATGATGGTCTCTCATGACACCTTAGTGGCAATGAAAAATTGGAAAACAACAATATGCTAACTTGGAGGGATTATTAAATGTACTTTTACAATGAATTTGAATATGGTGTAAAAATATGAAATGTAGTAAGTTAATTTATAATTACGAAAATATATGAAATGTAGGAAGTTAATTTATAATTCCGAAAATATAATTTTTTTTAATTAAAATTGTGAATAAATATGTGTAATTTTAGCTTTACTAGCAATGTTATGATATTTTTCATGAAAAGTATAATGTATATGTTTCCATTAGTCTAGGTGTTAAGTAAATTAACAATGGAATTTCCTTAAAAAAGACATATAGTTGTAGAGAACCAATTATTTTAGTGTGAGGTACTTTTTCAAAATTTATAATATTAATTTTATATATTTTTAAAATTATGAAAGTCTTTATATCCTTGAAATTACAACACCTTGTGTTAGTGCAGGATACAAGGTTCTTAACATTATCAAACATTTTTTTTTTCAATTGTAGATATGAGTTTCTTCTAGTGCGGTGTATAAATTATTTTAAAACCTGCAAATCTAATAAAAATTATACTCGAAATAAAAGAGGTATTTATTTTAGGATTCTGATATATGTTAAAACAAAACTATATTAAAATAGTAAATTATATATATATATATATATATATATATGGAATCTACATAGTCGACTCTATATTTGTTTGTAGTTTCATCGACAACGGATTTAAGTAGCCTATATAAAAATAATGTTAAAAAATAGAGGTATTGAGAGGTATTCATAAAGATGGAGATTTAAATTTGTTTTTAGACCAAGGAACTAGGTTTGTCATCGCGAACCTGAATTTGTGGAAACCAAATTAGAAAACATGTATTCTATACTTGTTAGTCATGCTTGAAGCAAATTTTAAATGAAAAGAACATACACGTGCTCTTACAATGTGCACATGCTCTAGGAATGAACAAAAACTCCAAGAACAAACACACAGTCTAGGAATGCATGCACATTATATATAAAACACATTATC
>JASDQU010378722.1:0-10590 GCA_032191745.1 Picea mariana | reverse complement strand
TCCCAGTGGAAGAAACTACAAAATAACATTTAATTCATACATAGGTAAAAAAAATAATATTTTCGGATTAATAAATAAATAAGAAGCACTTATATTTCTAGTAATTTATCCACTAATTGGATGCAAACAAAGAATGTTCCACCCAAACATAGGCTCTTTGTAATACATATACTATATATCATAGAGGCCACCCCTAAGATAGAGATATGAATCTGCAAAGGTGAAATTCTATGGCCTGGATATACTTTCTCTCATGAAACCCAATTCCTAGAATTCTCAAGACAATTTCTTACTACAACAATCCCAATAAAATAGCATCCCCCCCCCCAATCCTAAACAACATCGTAAATGGGATACCCTTCATTGATAAATAGTACCTTAGGATATCCCACTTTCCTCTAGTGCTCTAACACATGTTGGCAAGGGAATTGATATTACTAGGAACAAGGGAAGTTTTAGTTGTAACTTATTTCCTCTTTTATCTCAACAAAATACCCATAAACTTAGTCATATATTTCTCATAATTTCATGGCAGTAATACCATGTCATCCTTTAGCACAAAGAATAAAACTTGGTGGAATAACGAACTAAAATCCAACTTAGAATACCAAAATCATAGATTATATTTGTGCACTCATGAGAAGTCCAAGTATCACCCTTTTGGGAAACTAATATCATGATTTATGAATAATTAAATAAACATAGGAAATGGTTAGGCAATTTTAGGTTAAATGGATGGGAAAAAATAAAATCTATTTATTTCCACTTAGCCCCATAAGCCTCCTTTATTTCCCCTCTCATGGACTTATATACCCCTTTATTTTCCCTTATTTGGTTGCATCCTTTGTGGTATTTATATTATATTCCAACATATACATTTACAAAGTCACATATATCCACCTTATAACTGCTTCATCATTAAATACACATTCATAATATAGGGGTCAAACTGGGGTATTACATTCCCCTCCCCCTTAGATTTGCACCATACTTGGTGCACTATCATAACTATGTACAATATAAAAACTTCAAAAAAAATGTAGGTATGCCTCTTGCATAGAATCCTCCAACTTCCATGTTGCTTCATCAGGGTTGTAATGGGTCCATTGAGCCATTAACTACCCGATTGATTTGTTCCGGAGAGAAGTGACCTTCTTGTCTAAGATGTAAATTGGTTGTATATGGAATTCTCCTTCTAGTTCCACCTAGATAAAATCCCAATCAATGACATGGTTGGGATCATGCACATACTTTTTGACGGGATATTTCCCCCGTAAATTTGGGTCAAGTCATAGCAGAGAGAGACCGAAATAACAAGACTAAAACCTACCCTCAAAAACAAACATGCAAAAAAGGAATAAACACTTTTTCACCAGGAGAGAGAAGGGAAGGGAAAGGATAATACTTGCACCTTAAACTCTTCGTCTGATGTTGATCCCCACTCCAGTTTCTTGAAGAGCTTCTGGTCTCTGTTGGAAACAACCTGCAATAAGAAACAAAGTTAGTGTTGCAACAAGGTAGTTATAGGTTCAAGAAGAATATATCAAGTGTATAAATAAAAGCGCATGTGAACAATAAAAACATATAACATTGCAATGAACGCCATATAGGAGGTAAAGAGATCTCTTATATTATTGACAATATGTGAAAGTTGGTTACAACCTATTCTGTCTTTCAACGCTACTTCAGAGCTAATTTCTCAGGTTCCTCCACAAGTCCTTCGAGCATCAACTCAACAACTAGGCTCTTCCTCACATAACCCAACAAGGATAGAGCACACCTTATGGATATATAGGAGAAGAAGTAACACTGGAAAAGGAGTTTCCAGGTTAGGGGATATTACTCAGAGAATGAAAGGATTAGGGAAGCTTTATAGATCTTAACAACATAACCTTGCACCAAAAGACTTGTCCTCATTCTATCCCTCAATGGTGCTTTTATATCTTCCCCAAGTGGTTAGGGAAGTTGGAATTGATTTTGTATGGGCATGGGGACATTGGGAAACAAGCCCAACCAAAAAACTCACCTGAAAACTTGGAATTATTTTACTTTTCATTACTTTTTAGGGAATTCATGAGAATTACACTAACAAGTCATGGATGTCCGCACTTTGCATCAAAGGAGACTACAGATATGTGCAAAACACATGTTTTTTAAATTATCTTTATGAGGAATGTTGGGAATTTGTCTAGCAAACCAAGGGAAAGGGTTAAGCCATGGCACAAATGCATAGGTGTGGAATTTTGTGCTATAATAGATGCCCCCTAATGTGTGAGTTCATAAGGGAAAATTGATGGCCGAAATACATTATAAACTCATAGAAGAGAGGATGCATTGAAGTAAAACTGTGAAGGTCCCCGAATAATTAATCCAAGAACAACAACCATCAACAGACATCAAGTAAGATTATTATCTTCCCAAGTCGGGCATACCCATGCTCAGGAGTGATATAAGCATGGTTGCCAAATCAAGTACATTGCATGTCCCTGGTATATGTGAAATATAGCTATAATCCATGGCCACAAATAGTACACAATGGATCCATGATATAAATGAAGTAGCAATAATGGCCACGAAAAATAGACAATGTATCCATATCAAAGTAGATCATATCCACGTAGAGATACACAGTGGAACTATGTCTCAAAATTGATAAAAGAGGATATCTGGGACCAATGGATAGAACAGGTTGATCTTATGCAAGTACCAATGTCTATGAGATGGCACCATATGGGTCAGGAAGGAGCACAAAATATGTGATGCTCATACTTCACCCAAGATCTTCACAACGATCTGTCGTGGTACATGTCTACACTATGTGAGTAGATGAGTTGAATTTGAACATAATGAGACATAGTTTGATTACCGATCATTGATGTATATCGTTAACAAATGTGATACAACCCATTAATGATGATAATGGGAGTTAACGTACCAACGTACAATCTAAAAAGTGTGAATAAATGAGTTGATGTCGAACACCTGGTAGAATCCATCGATCAGGGGACATTAATGTATTCCCACTTTAAATAGTGAGGAAACCTACCACTAATGACTGCAATCCCCAAGGTACCAAATATGACTCTGGATCCCTATCCTAGAGAAATATGTGTTGAATTCAATGGGAAAAGATATGTTGGAAGGAAGGAATTAAGGAATCCTTCATCATCCAACATGAGGAGTGGTGGAAGGCCAAATATTTAGAATAAATCAGATGAAGAAACAGATACTTGTGATGATTAGATTGACTTTATCGACTCAGGAAGGTCGACTTTCAAGGTCAGGAACTAACTGCAGAATGACTGACTCAGGTTGGAAATTTCCCTTGGAAGCATGACACATTATGTGACTTAGGCAGCATGTACTGTAAAGTGGGATACATTTGTGATACAAGAGGCATCAAAAAATGCTCCATATAGTTGGAAGAATAACCAACCAAGGGAAATAAAACTCAAAAACAAGAAAAAGTATCCTAAAGCTATACTAGACCCAAAATGATGAGATGTCGACTCAATATTTTTCTTTTTTTAAAGGCGACAAGACTGCTGCCAACACAAGAGATGGACTCTTTCCCCTCTTCTTTTTTTATTTTTTATTTTTTTATTTTTTTGTCTTTTTCATATTATTAAAGCTTGAAAAAGAATAAAATAATGCTATAGTATAGTGGAGGAAGCGAGTATCATGGGAAATCAAAATAGTCCCAGAGCATAAGAAACATACCTATGCCCAATGCAAGGAAATAATGTGCAGGATATGGACACTCAGGGGGTGCTTCCTCCAAGGATAAGGTTTTGAGTCGCAAAGGAATAAATTGCAAGGCTAGGAACTGATAGGGATGCATAAGCAATGGGTTCAACAACAACATGTTTAAGCCGACATTATGCCTAAAAGCTCAAGTGGTCAATATGCAATGTAGTTACAAATCAACTTTAGGAAGTAAACCTCCCATGGTGGTCTTTTTCGTAATTTTTAGTCTCTGGGGCCCAAAAAAGAGTAAAATAATACCAAGGAGAACTCTTCTAGTAAAAGTTTGACTAGAGTATTCATTTTTCATAAATAGTCTATTCGATCCAAAAAAGGGTTAAACTTATACCAAAAAGACGTCTTTTCAAATCCATTTTTATGAGTGTGAAAGAGATAATATCACTCAGCCATATTTTCATATTTAAGTAGTATGAAAAGAGCTTAACTATGGACTCCATTATCCTTTTTTGTAAATTTAGTCTCTTGATCCAAAAAAAGTGTAAAACAAAACTAAGGAGAAATATTATATCAAGTAGAATAGAGTATACATTTTTTCGTAAGTAGTCTATTCGGTCCAAAAAAGGGGTAAACTTGTATTGAACAACCATTTCTTTAGATCCATTTAATGAGTGTGAAAGAAATAAAATTTTACAGAAATATTCCCCTATGGACAAGTGAACATTCCCTTGTATTATTGACCCCTATACTAAGAAAAAATAATTTGGACACTACCATTCCTATAAACTCATTTTTCCTATCGAAAAAGAGAGAAGGTAAAGTAGGATGTACTTTGCTTACGACGTTTGTCCTAGCTTCTCCTATTTGCAAGATTGATCCAATTCCTAGTGAAAATCAATACCTACAATGAACAACAAGAAACAAGTGACTTTATTCTACTCTAATGGATTAGGAAAACAAATTCATATATGCAAATCAAATTAAATAGAGACAAGCACATGAAACCACATACTTGAAGGAAATAGACCAATTATATTAGATGATAACTTCAAAAGGAAACTTACAATATTTAGCTGATGTTGCAGCATCCTCTCCAATTCCTCCTCATCCAACCCTTGCTTGATAGATCCACAATCAAAATAACAATGATTTGTTGATTTTATCCTCCTTTTCACGATGGGAATGCCCATTTATAGGCTTTGAGAGGGTCAACTGCCTTGGATATATTTGGAATTAGTTGAGGATATGTCTCCAACAGTTGTGATATCTTCCTCAGATGAATCCATGGAGTTATATTCGAGCCAAACTAGCCCAATCCATCCATAGTTGTCTTTAAAGGAAAGTGGGGTTTCCTCCAAGATTCCATCAACCAACTAAGCACTCCCTTAAAATGGAAAACAGAGAGCTACAACACTCCCCCTAATATGGACAAGAAGTGATAGCGCTCCTTGTGTATGAGAAGGGGAGCATTGATCTTCCAAAAAGTTACCAAGATGAGTAATTCCCTAGTAAAAACACTTGTTCTGATTGTTAGATGATGGGACTTCTTCTTATAACATGTTTTAGGGGTTGTAGCAAGTGTTTTCATGGTTTCACTCAAGATGCGACACTTAGGAAAAGTGAATGTGACACTTGCAACAAACGTGTGATACTTACAACACTTGCGACAATGAAAGTGTGACATTGTCAAAGTGAGGAATTTTGATGTGTAACAGATTGCCCCCCAAAGTGTGGAGTCAGAAAAAGAATGTTGATGGTCGAAACACTTTGTACATTCTTCGAAGAAAGGATATGGAGTTGTAGAACCTGGTAGAAGCTGCAAAAAAACCATCAAACAATGTTAATATGTGGTCCATTGATGAGGCAAGCATACCTATTCTTGGAATACAAATGAATCAAATCATGACTTCCAATAAATACACTGCGTATCCATGATGATATTGACTAAGGAGATGGACACCAAAGTTATAATGTGGATCCATCTCTCTATGACCTGACTTGATTGCAGCCATGAAAGAATACACAATGGAGATACAATGTGATAACAACATAGCCACATACCAATATAAAGTGGATCTATGTTAAAACATCTATATCAGTTGGATAATTGGCATTGCAGCCTGGGTAAAGTGTATATGCACATGAATACTCAACTCAAGGTCTTCGTCTTGATCCTATAATAGTACGATTATGTCCATGTGAATAGATGATTTGATGTCGAAAATGACATAAACCACTTGATTACCAGTCATTGAGGTATATCGTTAACAAGTGTGAGATAAATCACCATTGATGTCAATGATTCTTAAGGTACTTTTAAAGTACAACCCAACAAATGTGAAAAATGAGTTGAAGTCGAACATTCATGGAATTAGTCGATCAAGGTTCATTGATGCATACCCACTATCAAATGTGAGGAGGCATGAAGGTCCCAAGGTACTGATGTGTTCCTAAGTCCATTTCTTGGATAATTTGTTGAAGTCGACATGAAAAGGGTCATCGAATGAGGGCATTGATATATCCCCCATCAATCGATAGGAAACTTGTCACAGGAAAGTGATAATATATTTTGGATGAAAATGGATTGATACAGGTATGGGAACTGATAATATTGTATATGGATGGATTTTGAGGTGAAGACTTCCCTTGAACACTGAGGTACAACATAATACTTGGCATTATAGATGCAGAGTGGACCAAAACATAATGCAGTGAGTGTTGGGGCATTCTTTGGATGGGCCAAAAGAGTAGAAATACTCATAGGATTGGTTCATTGCAGATGTTAATGTATTATCCAAGTGTATGGTAAGGTTAAAACAAGTGTCGTGTTCAAGGGCCACTATAAGAGATTCCTTAAAAGATCTCAAGAAACTTGACCCACTTCCTTCAATTTTTCCCTTTTCCCCCATCGAGATAGATGAGTACCTATTTTTTGTTTAATGAGCTCGAGGAGGGTAACTCATGCTCAATATAACTCACCTTCGATAAGTTCATCTTCCTTTATTTAGAGAACTGGAAGAAGTAAGGGTGCGTCCCCATATGGGCCCTTCAATGTGTAATTTTGCGAGTTCAAAGAAGGGAAATTCAGTTGTTTTTCATGTTTAGGGAGTTTGAAAATAACTTAAAGAAGACTCTAAGGTTTGTCCTTTTTCGTAATTTTAGTCTCCGAGGTCCAAAAAAGTATAAAATGATACGATAGAGAACTCTTCTAGCAGAGATTGACTAGAGTGTTCATTTTTCGTAGTGAGTATGTTGGGACCAAAAAAGGAACAATATACTGCCCAATAGAGGTCTCTTCATATTTTAATGAGTTGGAAGTATGAAAAAATTTTCTCAATAATGTCACAAGGTCATCAAAAAATATATTCTCCTTAATTTCCTATGTAATCAAGTTATTCTAGGCAAAACATGTCAACAATTTCTTTAAAAATCAATAATAATTTATAAAAACTCAAAAATAAATACTATAAATGTGAAAAAAGGGGTGTAAATGACTTAATTTGGACAAATTAAAAATCAATTAGGGAAAAAACAAGTCATTCTCACCTTTTATGTTACCATTTTCCCTTTTTCTTTAAGTTTTTCCCCCTTTGGGGTGATTTTTTCGGCGTTGACTATGGGAGATACAGGAGACCATTCATGACTATGTCTAGACCAAGTTGGTACTTTGGCCTTGATCATTCATTTACATGTCTTTTTGTTTAATTTAAGCCTTTATTTCATGAGCTTGGGCTCCTTGGAAATACCTGGAGCGTTGAATAGGATCGACACTCCCTTAAGTAATCGAGGGGGGCATTGTCCGATATTCCAACACCCTGGTATGTATTTTAGGGGAGCTATAGCACTCTATTTTTTCTTTACAGGGATCGTTGGGTGCAAAAGTAAAAAAAAAAAATGGTTTTTAGGCTGTGAAAAAGCAATTCCTCTTCTTGAAACTTGGCTAATATGATTCTTTTGTGAACTTGCAGGTTTTCACTAGAAAAAATGATTGAATGAAAGGAAAGAGAACATGAATTTGATGATATGGATGCCTTACAATACCCTCAAGCGAGGGAAGCTCTATGAAACTGCATTTTGCTAAAGTACTTCAAGCTACAAAACACGAGAAAATAATTCCTTTTACTCGAGTATCTTATCGGGTTATGGGACAGTGATGAGAAAGTGTTCCATATAGGATCTCACATGCTTGATATTGACATTGATGATGTGTATTTCCTGACAGGTCTCTTGAAAAGGGGAGCACCCATCCTTTTTTCTGGACATTAGTATACTCCACAGCCGATAGAGGTGTATGTTGCCCAGTATTGTGTGTCAGTATCACGCTTGGTAGGGGGAAGAATAGTAATCAAATATGTGATGGACCTATCTCTATGATCCATTCTCTTTGCTATCACCAAACTGGTAGGAAGAACCAGTTCCCACCTTCCTTCCAAGTCTCATATATCATATGTTATTCAGTGCTTGGAGCCCAAGATTTTTAACTGGAGTGCAGGGTTCTTGAGGAACATCAAAGAGTAGATCTAAGTGTAGAACATGAAGACATAAAAATTTGGATACGGATATTTCTTAGTTTCATTCTTTCTACAGTGAGTTTCACAAATGCATCCGCAGGTTTCATTGATAGAACACCTTGCAATCGAGCCCCGTATGGAGTGGTGGATGAGTCTTTCACCTAGGTTGGGGAATGAACCCTCATCCTTCCTCTTTACCGTTGACTTATTCACATGGTGGAGGAGAAAACTCATGGTTATATAGGATTTACCGTGTGTTGGATTTGACTTTAGGGGAAACACATATTTAGTTCTCCCAGAGGAGGCACAGTGGGACACATCAGGTAAAACATGAAAGATCGTGACCTTGCAATAGTGTTTTTTTTTTATATTTATATATGTATTTTTTTGTTGTACAATGAGGGATCTAAGTTGTTCATTTTCATCGTGAAGACATAGGTACACCACATATGATGGGGATTCCAGCACTAGGATGTCATGGAGAAGCTCAGACAACAGCAGAGGTTGACGTCGGAGTAGGAAAACTCATTGAGGTGGAAAGGAACCTGTGTGGGTTGACCATGGGTGTTACTTCCATGAGGATATGATTTGTACCCTTACATCTTCAGAGACATACATTTGGGGTGCCTGAAGGCCTTATTCATCTTCTACGATGAGTCGCCAAAGAAGTTGTGTGTTATGTTGAGCACAGTGTACTGCAGGAAGAGGAGTAGAGTCTCTTGACACATTAGTCTTTTATGATGATATCATGGGCATAAAGGCCCAAATTTTTTCCTGCTACGTACTTTTTGGAAAATGTAATTTGAAAAAACAATTGTTATTTATATACATGCCTATATATATGCAAATTTTGGGGTGGCTACTTATGTCTTTTTAAATGATGTGATGTTTTTATATACATGTTTTATGTTCTGAATGTTTATCTATGTGAAATGTACCAATACAACATATAATTTTCTAACGAATATGTAGTTGTATTAATTTATCTCGATATATGCCTGTATTCTAGAAAATCAAAAGATCTCTTGAGACAACAAACCCTTAGATGGAGACGTAGAAAAAATGGATTATGAGCAATGTATTCATGGTTTAGTTTACAGACCATGATTTGAGAATCAAGGTCGATAATCAATTGATATATACCTAAAGGAGAAGCTTCGGTTAAAACTCCAATGAAGACATGATGTTCTACAACGTTATTGGTTGCAGATCCGATGTAAATTCCTCCTGAACTCACTAACTCACCAGAGTGGTATATGACCCAAGTTGCTGAAGCAATATTATAGGTATGTCAACTAGTGCCATCAACAAATCCAAAATAGATAGGAAAGGATGATGACATCTGCGCATTAAAGAACAAAGCAAAGTATAAGAAGCTTTAAAGAATAGGGAAAAACTCGTGCACGCAAAACAAAGACACACCAAACCAAAAACATATAGTACAATAATGAACAAAGCACACATGCGAGATATTCTATGCATATTACTTCTTTAGGTAAATCCCATTTTGGGGCTCACCAAGAGATAATCCATCGTAATCCACTAACTCATAGTCACCTCTCTGTAGCACACGTTTTACGATGTATGGCTCGTACCACATAGGTTCTAACTTACCTGCACCAATTTTGTCATGATCTTGGTCATAGACTAGGACCATATCTCCTTCTATGAAATCACGGGGTTGGACAGACTTATCGTATTGAGTCCTGATGCATTTTTATATGTCTCGTTGATGAGAGAAGCATCACGACGGGTTTCATCCAACTTTGTTAGATATAAAAATCGTTCTTATTCAACAAAAATATGGGGTAGGAGTTACACCATGAGTTTCAAGGACAAAATCTCACATTCAATCGACAACACTGCTTCCAACCTATATACCAACTGGAAGGGTGTAAATACAGTAGTGGTTTTAACTGAAGTCTGATAAGCCTAGAGTGCAGAGAAGAGCTACAAATTCCAAGAGGTTTTTCTTTCCCCCACCATGCATTGAAGCATGGTCTTTCAAATTTTTTTGATGTCTTCAACTTGTCCATTTTCCTGAGGATAGTAAGGGGATTAATTTTCATGATGAAAAACTAACATGGTGCACAATTCACCCATCATCTAGTTCTGGAAATACGATCCATGATTGGTTATAACATCTTGTGGGAATATGAAGCAAGAAATGATGTGATTGAACACAAAAGGTGTTTTAGTTTAGCCATCGTTAAGAAATGTAGGCATAGCCTCATCCCATTTAGTGAAATAATCGACGGAGATGATAATATAATCGTTGTTAGAAAAACAGGACCGCGGAGCAATAAAATAAAACAAATGCAGAAACAAAACACAAAAGATACACAATACAAGAGAGACACATATTTACATGGTTCAC
>JASDQU010378720.1:0-11277 GCA_032191745.1 Picea mariana | reverse complement strand
GAGATACCCTCTTCACTGAACCCCTTCACCAGGGGGCAACATATATCCTCACTTGAATAATCCTTATCATACTTCTGTCTCTTCGCAAAATTCAGTGATGATGCCCGTACATACCTCTTTAGATCAATTAGGTGGAGGATACTACCTTTCTGGACAAGGACAGGGGGTAAACCAGGATCTTTTCTGCCCTGCAATCTTCCAAATCCAATCTTTCCTTGGACCTTGGTATCAAATGCCACAACCCACTGCTAGTCTAGTAACTACCAATTATACTGGAATTCCATCACCAACCTCTGCCAATCATGGTGGAGATGGGTTGACGACCTCTGCAAGTCATGTTGAAAACCCACACCGAGCCACTGCTAGTCATGTTGGGGGCATCACTCTAGTATCCACGAGTCTTATCAATGTCACATCTCCAACCTTTATACATCATGTAGGATATGACTCTCTCACCTCTACCAGTCATGTTGAGAGCATGTCACCAGCCATTGTAAATGACGTTGGGGACATCGAGAAGCCTAGACGTCTCAGACGTAAGCCTAAATTCCTTTGCAGGACTTGTGAAGGAGATCACCTTACTCGTTTATGTCTGGATACTACTGGGATACCATAAGTGTGGGGCTAACCTAAGGGCCCTTCAGATTCTTAGGCATCTGTGGTTTACCCACATCTTGTTCCTTCATTAATTGAAACGATGGTAATATCAATGCCATATTCTCTTGACCACACCCCCATTCTCAAGGGTGATGTGTCCCCTATCCCTATTATCATGCATCATCTTCAACCTAGAATTGAAGAAGTGGTAGTACCAGTGCAATATCTAGTCAATCCTATCCCCCTTGTAGAGGGTGATGCATCTTTCAAACATATTGTCTGCATTCCTGATCCTACACCTTTTGAACGAGAGAGAGTTATACTCTCCCTGATTTCTCTCCCTCCGAGTATTGAGGAGATCCCCTTTGATTGGGACAGTCTTGTGGGGTATCCAATTCCCCCTCCTATGTATTTTCATGTAAGAGAAATTATTTGTTATATCACAGAGACGATATCCTCCGCCAATGCTTTATCCCCCTCGACTTGGAGATCTTTGGGTTTTCCCAAGCTTATGTTAGCTATTCATAAGATACTGAAATTCCACAAAAGACCAGCACAGGAGCCTTGGCCTCCCCCATGACTTGCTTCCTAGAATCTCCCAAACGAGTCCGAGTTAATCTCTTTTCTGACTCGTCTAAAAAGAAAAAATATTGTCGAACGATTTTTCCCTTTCACGCTCATTAAATTGGACTTGAAAGGTTGTGAGTCTCAGTTAAGCTCTTTTCCGACTCGTTTTCAAAAAGTGAAAATATTGTCGAGTGAACTTGTCTTTGTCACACTCGTAAATTGGATCTGAAAGGACGTCTATTTGGCACGATTTTATCCCTTTTTCACACCAAGTAGACTAAATGACATAAAAAAGGACATTTTTTGGCGTTAACTTGTGATTGCATCTCATGCCCTTGCTTGCAGTATTGAGCCTATAGCCGGTTCTCACTTTGCATTATAAACTATTTGACTCAGCAGTTTTTGCATCCTCAACCAAGCAGAGCCTTGTTAATATCCTTTGCAATTTGACACCCTATAAACAGGAGGGAACATTCCCCCGAGTGTCCATCTCCCGCATGCATCTCCTTGCATTGAGCTTAGGTATGCTCCACTGCTGAAACTAGTTTTGCTTACTTCCGACACTTGTTTCCTCCTCTGTATCATAGCATTCATTTGTCTATGAAAAAACAAAAAAATATGGGCGGGAAGGGACTATTATCTTATGTTGCCAGCAATTGTGTCGTCTTTGAACAAAGCACAAAGTTATTAATTCCATTTGTCATCATAATTTTGGGATTAGCATGGCCTTAGGAAGATGAGCTCGTTACAAATTCTTCTCTACTGACTGGTTACTCTTCCAGTCCCTATAGATATTTTTATTGATGCCTCTTGCATCTCATGGTTTCTTCAATGGGTCTATGTTTCCGGAGTCCTCCATATGTCTCATGCTCTTGTTCAAAGGAATTCTATCAACCTGTGTCATCCACTTCTCAGAAATATTGACCTTGCATGTCATCCATACCCTCAGTTTGTCTTAGAATCACATGATATTATAGTCCTATCATGCACCCTAGTCCTACTTTCATGATTGGTAGGTAACCTTGAACCCAATAGTTGACACTTCATCATTGTCGTTGACTAGGTGGTTTCCCTTGTGTTCGACGACAAGACATCTTCTCACACATTGGGATTTGTGTAGTGTCTTGGATTCCATTAGCCTTATTGGTGGTTTCCTCACCTTTGTCAGCAGTTTTCATCATTGGATTTTATTCAGAGGGTCTTTTTCATGTACCGCTTGCACTTGGCACATGCAAAAGACGCACAGGGTTGTTGGTTCGTGAACATGTTCTTCATCCGATTTCCACCAAATCATGAAGCTCTTGCTTTGTATCTCATGTTTACTGATGAGATATTCCTTAATGCTCTCCTTTCAACAGGTCCCTTTCCATCAACTTCAGCCCATCTATTCTGGAAACGGGACCTAGACTCTTATGATTACCTTGACGCTTGCAGTCATTATTGGCAAGCTCTCTCGCCATCAACAGTTGGGAATACATCAATGTCTCCTAGTCGATGGATTCTTTAGGTGTTCGACACTGACTCCTTTATTCACACTTGTAAGAATGTACTCAGTGCCTTGATACCTACTTTCATTATCGTTAGGATGTCTGAAGTTTGTTAACGGTATACCTCAATGACCAGTAATCAAACGATGTCTCATTGTGTTCGACCTCAACTCCTTTATTCACATGATGTAGACTTGCACCCTTGGCAGATTTTGTAGAAGACTTGAAGACACTAGTATGTGGCCGTAGCTTTCCTGAGTTGTTGCTTCTTTTTAATTGGACCAGTACCTATTTGACTTCAGTGATCATGGGAGATCAGATTGTACTCCATTGTATACAGATATCTTCAGATTGGTTTTGAGACTGGTTCTATTGGGCCTTGTTCGTGACTATGAAAACCATTGGCATGTAATATCATTTGTATTTGCCTATTCATGGCCACAGACACTTTTTTGGTATATTCTCACATGGATATGCAGTGTAATCCTATTGGCAGCCATGTATGCAAAGTCAGTGCAGAATGTAATGAGCAACTAGTTCTTCCAGCTTGTTCCCCATCATTCCACTTATGGGTTGTTTATAATGTATTTCGGCCATCAAAGATACTCCTCTGAYCTCACACATTAGGGAKCATCTGTTATAGCAAGATTTTACTCACCCTATGGAATCTTKCACATAAGGCCTTTTTCCATTTTCCTATGAAAACTTATAATCCATGTTTATAAAATCCAKAGCTAAATATACATATTTTTTCACATGTACGCATCTTGCCTACTATAMAACATGTGTATATGCAGGTTGCTCCACTAAATCTCRTGTACATCAGGATTTGTTCCAGAAAATGAAAATTAATGTCGGGTTTCCATGTCACGACAGGAGATCTATGATCCTTGTCCTTCCATATACTGGAAACATTATGACTCATCCCTTCAGTTCCATTTTGAAGGCTATAAATAGGCTAATTCTGAGCTATGGAAAAAGGAGAAAGAATTCAACTTTGASAGGAAATTTACTCCGGATAAATTATTTACTTCATATTGAGTTTTCATCCCTTTKTCCTTTAAGTTTGAACACAATGTTCAGCCCCCAAGCTCTTCCCTTGTTGATTGAGAACCTCATTGTTTCTCTCTTATGAGCTTGCCTTTGGTGGAGGCCCAACTCGAAGGAACTTAGTTTCTYGGTTCTGAACCGTGCCAACATAGAAGTCTGTAACATTTTCACTTATGTTGATCATATATTAATAGAAATACTATTTTCCCATCCAATTGATATCTTGCAAATATTTGGATTATTATTCCATGGGCGTATTTGTCATGTTTATTAATGGATTATGCTATTGAATGTGCTAACATCATTTATTATCACCATATGTTTGTTTTTCTTGGTTGTTGAGGACTAGTTGTAGGTATATTCCTTTGGGTTGAGTGCTCAATGGTGGACTTCATCGAACGTCTGGACGAGGTAGGAATTTTATCTTGTCTTGCTAACATATTTGTTTTCATAGCATACTTGAGAAGAGAGTTGATTTCTGCAATCATTTCCGTCTGTTGTGGTTTACCCTATCCATAGAGAGATTTTCCTCGTAACAAGTGGGTATTCCAAACCCTTTGGCTTCAAGAGGACCAAGGTGTGATATTTGAAAAACACATGGGCATGATCCCTATCATTGCCCCCTAATGCAAAAATATCAGACAGTTCCGAAGAGTACATTTTGTAAACTTTGTAATCCAGTTGGACATGAAGACAAGGACAGTAGAACCTTGGAGATGATGAAAGAAAGGATTTCATATACATACAGGGTGCAATATGAGCATGTAACAAGAAAATATGTGCAACAACCACACTATAATACTGCACAACAACCACAGTACAATCCCATGCAACAATTTGCAGTACAACCATAGTATAATGCGTAGAAGTTTCAAGGGAAACAATAGTATAATCCTGCATAGCAGTGTGCAACGCCACAACAATACAATAACCCAAAACAGCAATATAATCAAGGACCTTAGTATAACACACAACGCAGAGACAATCAAGGCAACAAAGGAGGATTTAGATGAGGATGTTGTGGAGGAAGAGGCATTGGAGGAGGTCGAGGACTAGTGGTGTGTCATAACTGTCATAAACCAAGCAACTATGCAAGATATTTCCCACAACCACCTGCAACATGCATGTATTGTCACGTAGCAGACCATGAAACAAAGGATTGTCGAACACCATTGATATAAATACAGTACAAGGGGAACCAAACTAATTATAATGTGTAATTGATCGGGGTGGAAGAAAAAGAAGAAGATGGGAAGAAGATTATCATAGTGATTAGAGGTAGAGCCAAGAAGGATCAGGACTAGTACCAGGGGATTAGGAAGAACACTGTGCCTAAAAGAAGTTTGATGCATGTAAAGAAAAAGAGATATTCAAAGAAGCTAGACGAGATATCTTGAAGGAAAACATTGTGTCCACTTCAGGAATGAAGCCAGTAGATGAGATACTAGTCTATGGCATTCATTCATTGCTTGATCAGACCAATCAAGAGAAGTATTCAGAACACGTAAGTAACTTAAGAAAAAATTTGGGAGCTTGTGTCAAATTGACGAGTGATAAAAATTCCTTAAAAGTATTGCATAATTTGTTAGAAAAGTGTAATCTCAGGGAAGAAGGGGTAAAAAGGGTAAATCAGGTCCAAAAGAAGAGAACAACCAATAGGGAATTCAGATTGAATGCTAAACTATGATATTTCAATATGGGGGATATTATATTAGACTTAGGATCTGAAGTAAATGTTCTGCCAAAGAAAACTTGGGAATCCATGGGAGAACCACAATTGGGGTATTCACCTATTAAGTTGAAGTTGGAAAATCAGTACAGAATGGTGACAATAGGAAGGTTGAAGGAGATTCCATTAGATCTATATGGTGTGTGCACCATGGCTTACTTTTAATTCATTGACATAGTGGATAATACTTCTCCATAGCCAACATTGTTAGGTTTGGATTGGGCCTTTGATAACCATGATATTATTAATTTGAATACAAGGAAGATGATATTTAAGTCTAGAGAATACATATTTATTGCACCATTGGATCCATCAGAAGGAGGCAGATATATGGAACCTACAGATAATATTCTAACAAAAGATGTGAATCAATTATACAAAACTACCACACGTGAATAATATTATATCAACCCAACTGAAAATGGCATGCTCAGTTGGAGGAGTATTAGTTATTGTGCTTCATACTCTGACATAGGACTGGAGAACTTTCAACGGTTACATGAATTATCTACCAGGAGATGTGCCAGAATGAGGCATGTGCTAAAAAGGGTTGGTACATAGGTAGGAGAACCTCCCACTTTTTTTGGATTAAATGATTTAGAAGAATTTTTTATGAAATATGAGGTATAAGTTATGGAAAATCAAATATTACCATCATTAGATATTGCTTTAAAATCTACACCTGCAATATGGTGGGGTATACACAAGGAAAATATCAACAATTGGTTCCAGTGCAAAAGGTTACTGCACATAAGATTTGGTGCAAAACAGGAGCACAAATATGAAGGATTTGAACATCCTCAAGAACATGTAGAGAAGTGCATATTTTAGTGGATATTAGTACCACCAGAAGAATGGCCACACCATTTTATTAACACACTAGAAGGAATTTTGAAGAACTAGTATATGGAACAATAACAATGCAGAGAAACTTCCAACTGGGAAGAAATATAATAGAAATTTCTAGTTACATTTTTATTTGAGCATGACAATGCAGATATGGACATAGCATTGAAAGTGGTAAGAGAAAGGATATTTGAAGAACTAGAGTTTGAAATAATGCCAACATCTCAGAGGCGAGATATCCAGACAGTCAAAAAATTGCTAAATTGTTATCATGTAGCAGAAGCAAAAGAACTTGAAGAAGATAATCTACACAATATCCAGATCCTAGAAGTAGAAGGTGAAAGGGAAGTAGAAGGTCCCGAACTAAACTCGGAATGTTATGCTGCACCATTAAAGATCAATGAAGTAAATATTGGCACTGCAGAAAACCCAAAGATGGCTAGTATTGGAGATTATTGGGATCATCAGAGAGTAGAGAGGATCACAGAACTATTGCATGAATACAGTGACTTATTCCCAACAACATTCTCAGATATGAAGGGGTTAGTAGGAGAGCTAGGAGAGATGAAGATCGCATTGAATCCAAAAGCAAAACCTATCAGACAGAGGCCGTACAGATTGAATCCAATATAAAAATAGAAGGTGAAGACAGAAATTGATAAGATGCTAGAAGTTGGAATTAAAGAACCTATAGAAGAGTCAGAATGGATCATTCCCATGGTGGTGAAAGAAAAGAAGCAAGGAGGGATCAGGATTTGTGTAGATTTAAGAAAATTGAATGATGCTTTCCTACATGATCCTTTTCCTACTCCATTTATAGACTAAGTGTTGGAGAATGTAGGGGGTCAAGAAGATTAATCTTTTACAGATGGATTTTTAGGTTATCATCAGATAAGGATTGCGCCAAAAGATAGGTACAAGACAAAATTTTCTATGGAGTGAGGCTCATTTCAGTATACAGTTATGCCATTTGGATTAAATAATGCACCAACCATTTTTTCAAGAGTAGTAGTAGTAGCTTTCAAGGACTTTATTCATAAATTTTTAGAGGTTTACTTGGATTATTGGACAATGGTCAGTTTGTTGAAAGATCATGTTGAGGTATTAAGGCTAATGTTGGATAGATGTAGACAGTGTCAGATCTCATTAAATATTAATATGTGTATTTTCAGTGCACCTTTTGTCATTTTGTTAGGTAATGTAGGTGTAAACATGGTCTACTAGTTGATCCTACCAAAATAACTATCATAGTTAACTTACCACCACCAAATTCAGTACGCTAGTTGAAGAGTACATTGGGACATACCGGATATTATAGAAAATTCATCAAGTTATATGCACAGATCACTACGCCAATGGAGAAGTTGTTGAAGAAGGATACTAAGTACCAATGGAATGATGAATTCCAGAAGACTCTGGATATTTTGAAGGAGGAGATGGTTAGTGCACCAATTTTAGTATTTTCGGGCTGGGATAAAGAATTTCATATGCATGTAGATGCATATGCAATTTCATTAGGAGAAGTATTAAGCCATCCAAGAGAAGGTGATATAGATCACCCTATTACATTTGCAAGCATAAATGTTTTAGATTCAGAGCAGAACTACAACACTATAGAAAGAGAAGGATTAGAAATGGTGTATTCTTTGCAAAAATATAGACATTACTTGCTAGTAAAGAACTTTAATATGTTACAGATCATTCAACTTTGATATACTTAGTTAATAATCTAGTGTTGGGGGGAAGGATATGTAGATGGTTGTTACTATTTCATTAATTTGACTTTGAAACTGTGGTGAAGCCTGGAATATTGAATGTAGGACCAGATCACTTATCCAGGATAACAAATGGAGAAGAACCCAACAACTTGGAAGAAAAATTTCCAGATGCACAATTTTTTTTCAGTAAAAATTGCAAATGAATGTTTTGTTGACATTATTGAGTTTTTGAGTACAATATTTTCGCCAAGAAAATTTACTACTGTGCAGAAGAAATATTTGGTGGTCAAAGCAATAGATTATGAATTGATTGCAAGTCATTTATACAAACTTGGAGAAAATATCATCTTGAGGAGATGTGTGATGGAGCATGAAATACCCATCATTTTTGGTAGAATCCCATGAAGGAATTGCAGGAGGAAAATATGTAGGAAAAGATACCTTGCAGAAGGTATTGCACGCAGGATTATGGTGGCCAACAGTTCATAAGGATTCAAAAGAATACTGTCATAAGTGTGATGTTTTTCAAAGAGTAGGGAATCCATCTAGGAGGGATGAGATGCCACTAAGACCACATGTTACTTTAGAAGTGTTCGATAAATGGGCAATAGATTTTGTAGGTCCAATTTATCCACCAGTAAGAATATCAGGTTCTAGATACATTATTACAAAAATAAAATACTTAACCAGATGGGAAGAGTCAACACCAGTAAAAGAYTGCAGTGCAGAAACAACAACACATTTTTTATTTGAGAATGTAATGACAAGATTTGGATGTTCAAGAATATTGATGAGTGGTCAAGGGACTCAATTCATCAAMAATACAATTGAGTCTATCCTTGAAGARTTTAAGATATACCACCAGAAGAKTACTCCTTACCACCCTCAAGAAAATGGAATAGTGGAAGCCTTCAACAAGATTTTGGAGAATGACTCGACAAAGATTTGTAATGTAAACATAAATGATTGGGATTTGAGGGTACYGGCAGTACTTTGGGCCTATAGAACTACCTGCAAGAAATTAACAGGACAAACATCCCTTATATTGGTATATGGACAGGAGGAAGTAGTTCCCTTAGATTATTTGATACCAAKTYTGCGCATTGCAACAATTATAGATATGACAGAAAATGGTGCARCACAGGAAAGATTGGCCCAACTGATGGAATTAGAAGAAGATAGAATCATGGAATTCTTCCATAAATAGGTACAGAAGGCAAAGGATAAATCATTGCATGGTAKACATATCAAGAAGAATMATTTTAAGGAAGGATACTTGGTTCTCCTCTATGACAGTAAATATTGASAACACCTAGAGAAGCTCAAAATGCATTGTCTAGGGCCATATCAAATAAAGTCTATCACAAATGGAGGTGTTGTACAACTGCAAGAGTTAACAGGAAAGGAAGTGAAAGGAATGGTAAATGGTGGTCGAATGAAACTATATAGGGACAGTTGACCTACCTACTCTCAATAATTGCAGTGCAGCAAGTAGACTTGTACATATTGTAAATAGTATGAGCCAAAAGAAGATAGAGGAAGATAAAAACATAAAAATGAAGAAAAATCCAAAAAAGAAGTAATTAGGAGGAAGAAGTAATTCAGGAATGACATCGTGCAACAATTATTGGGACTTAATTTGGAAGATTGTGTGCATGAAAATTAGACACTGCGTAAATGACCAAAAAAGGTGAAAAATAAGACAGAACATTAATGATTAGGTTTATAAAAAGGGAAAAGCACAGGAAATTTCGACACTTAGAGAATTTTGAGAAACCCAGCACTTGATAACCTGATAAAAGGGTGATATAGCAAAAGGATAATTCAGTCGATTGAGTGCAAGAATATTTAAATGGCACCACCGAAATTTGGCGCTCCCAGTTGATTTGTGCGAGTAACCCGCCAGTCTGGCAGGAAGAAAGAATGAATGGAAGAACTAGAGAATTTTGTGGAGATGGAGGATGTAACAACATTTGAGACTGAATTGATCAGTCCCACTAGAGTAGAGGAAGAAATATCAACTATGGAATAGGTGCAAGCAGGTCAAATCACAGAAAACCCTAACGACAGTGCAAACCCTAGTTCCAAAAACCTACAGAAAAGGATAGACAAAAAGAACAAGTCAGAGAAGAAGTTGAAGGCCAATAGGAAATGAAGGGAGAATAATAAGAATAACCCRAGGATGAATCCACTRAAGAAAACCTCGYCGTGGGTCAAAAGAGGAAACCACCAAGCGCAGTGGAAATTACATTACCCCATCTTTCAGACGTTGTAGTCATAGTGAAGGACATGTTAGGGAAGGTTCCAAAGATAAAGTACRTGGAGCATGACATAACTGACACRAYGAAGTTTCCAAACTTCACGYGGGAAGTKTACTTGGAGAACAGGGAGGAGGTAGGACCCCTAGGGAAGCCTATTTTAGAGCCCCCGCAGTGGGTTACAGGTCTCTATAAATMAGGCATGATGAATCTATTGGACATACCACATTGTTGGATTACTGAGAGGGGGGTGAATCAGTAATAGAGAAATTTAATCCTTTTTCACCACAAAATTCAAGTGTTATATCAATGTAGAATTATCATCCAATAGTTKCAAAGTAAATAAACAATGAACAAATGAGAAATCACACRCATACACATTACACCAGTKTTTTAAATGGAAACCCAAAGAGGGGGAAAACCACAGAATGTTTTTTATTATATGTATTTAAGAATTACATTCATTGGAAGCACCAACTTCCTTTTTTTTCTAGCTGCAACTGGAAGGAGACTCCAACCCCCTAGTTTCTCAGGATTCAACCTGAGGGAAGCTCCAACTCCCCAATTCTCTAGCTACAACTAGAAGGACACTACAACCCCCTAAGTTTTCCAGATACAACCAAAAGGTGGCTACAACCACCTATCCTTACCCCGTCCAACCGCCCTGGCGTATAAGTAGAATGATGGAACCATTGTCACACTATCACTGTCACACGTATATTGTTGTAAACTTGTACCAATCAACTTGCACCAAACAATTTGTACCAATAATTTGAACCATGCATCAACCTATACCTCAAACTGTAATCAACCTGTACCATAAACAAGTGCATCAACCATGCACCATCTTGTACCAAACAACCTGTAATCAGCTTGTACCATAAAAAAGTGCACCAACATGTACCTCAACCTGTACCATGAATAATTGCATCAACCATGAATAACTTGTCACAACAACCTGTCCAAACAACCTATCACAAAAACTTGTCTCATCAATCTTATCAACCAAATCAGATCTACTCACC
>JASDQU010378716.1:0-11277 GCA_032191745.1 Picea mariana | reverse complement strand
ATGGCTGAGAGTTCGCCTAAAACCCTAGTTCCTTCTAGCCTATAAAAGGAGGGGTAGGGGTACTATTCAAAGGAGGAAAATCATAGCAAAGAAACTCTGCCAAATTGCCGAATCCGTTTTTTCCCAACCCTTTAGCCTTTCCTCAAGCTTTAGGAGAACTCAAGCAAAGAAGTTGGAGGACAAAGAAGAGGAGGATCCCAGGATCAGGATCGAGGAACGGTGTCCGGTCTCTATAATCATTGTAAGTTGGTTCATATTGATATGAATGAAAAAGATGCTTTTCCCGTCCCAAATACATGAGTCTTATCTACATTATTTGATTTGTGTTTAAACTATAACCCTCTAGTAGAACAATAGCATGCATGCGTAGTTTTGTCTTGATTGCAGGATCACTTTTTGGAAGGAGCAGCAGAAGCAAGGAGATAAAGCTCAACGGAGGACCTACACCAACCGTCGATAAAAAGGTTAGTTGGTTCTTCCCATGTTTGCCTGTGATCAGGGGTTTTAGGTTGGGGTAGAAGGTTAAAAGTTATTTCTGAAGGGTCATGATCTGCATGCAAGTTTAAAGCCCTAGCTTGCTAGTCCGTAGGGTATAATAACCCCACAACAAATATAGGAAAAAATTGAACCTTTTAAGTATTTGTGAACATGCATGCATAAATAATTAACAAATCAAATACCTTAGTATCTGTGTGAGACATGTGTTTGATAAACCATTCAAAACCTTCAGGTTCACCAACAATAATATAGAAGACAAAAGATTTGTTGTTGATCCTTCATAAAAAGGTTGACGTGACTTCTCGAGTAGAGGATCAACATCATGACTATCATCCTAGTTGTCCTCATCCATTGGACCAAATGTGTCTTGGATCAATCTCTGTATCTCATATTTTTGACTTGAATCACTAATGTTATCTCCATTCATATCATCATTAATAACTTGATCAAAAACTTCAATATTCTGATCTCGAAGTTCATCACCCTGTAAAGGAGTATTTTTTCTAGTACTTGGAAAATAACTCTCTAGAGGTCAACATTTTGGGGGCATCATCTATATATTTAAAAACAACGCAGAAAAGTTAGTGTGTATAGAAAATATAAAAATTCCGATATGAAATATTATTAAAATTCATGACATACTGATTATTACAGAGAATACATTAAATATTGAATCCTCTTACCAAGCGACGATATTCATAACCACCTTTGGTGTGCCCCTTCTCCCGAAAATGTCTTTGCGCTGTTGTTATTAAAAGTAAGTTTTTTTGCAAGCCTCTGCAATCATAGAAAGGGAAATGACATTTTCCATCACCCCTTGCCTCTAATGCCACTCTTAACCGAGCAAGCTTCCTGTCATTTTCGTTCATAGTGACAAATCCTTGTCCTGACAAGTAATTGTCTTACCTACACCACACCAAACAATAAGTTGTCAAATTTTTATATTTTAGCTACTCCTTTCGATTATGATATGTTTATTTACAGTGACCTACAATCCTCGCAGTTATTTCTTCTAAGACATTTTGACATGCTTTTTTATTATTATTGATTAACTATTAAGATAGATATGCTTCAATTTGTACTATACATTAGTGTGTACTGAATAACCATGGAAAATAATTACACACAATTTAATGAAAGTGGTCAAAATTTCTCAAACTTGAATCACTCGACACCATACACTAGCCTCTAAGTTGTTTTGTAGACAAAATGTCAATCTTTGAAATTCACCACTAAAAAAGAATGCCAACCACTTGTCATCCACAATTGGGTTGGGTTGGTTTAAATTATGATGTGTTCATTTGCATCTACATACAATGGTCACAATTTTATGCTACTTACAGTGGTCACAGTTTTATTTTCTAAGACACTTTGGCATGTTCTCATTTTTCATTGTCTGACTAGTAGATTTCATCATGTTATCGTAGATTTTGCCATGAATTTTTTATATTTTAGATACTGATCCTTATTAATAGTGTATAAACAAGTTACATCAACTACAAACTAAAGGTAATCACTACATCTAGAGTTGAGTGTGATTATAAAAAATTTAGAGAAACAACATCACATATCAGAAAAGGGTATGTGGATTTTATTGAGAAAGTTGAAACAAATATACTTTATTTATATTGGAAGACTATGGTATATAATCATAAGTTCATTTGTTAAAGGTTCTTAGTCATAAGCCAAGAAAGTTAAAGGTGGCTAACCATAAGCTAATATGGTTGAAGGTGGTTAGTTAAAAGTGATTGTTATGTGCCTAATCACGACATAGATAACATCTTTATAATAAGGTCATATGTGTACAAATGTTTTCTTTATATAATAACGACATATATACCTAACATAAGTTTAGGGTTAGTGTTTATGTATCTTATTGTTATAAACATGAGTTTCCTCCCTATCTTATATATACCATAACTTATCATTTATAAATATAACAATCAACTTCAAGATTTTATTCATGGAGATTTCTTCCTTCATTTAATTGAATTAGTAAGTGCTAGCCAACCATTAGATGTGAAAGTATCCCAACCATTATTGTCACTGTTATATTATTTTCAATTTATGCAAGTGTGATCCCTTTTGGGTACTATGGATGTAACAAGTGGTATCAAAGCTTCAATCAAGCTTTGTTGGTGTTTTTTTGTTAGCTCTTAAAAATAAAAGAGAGAATAAAATGACAATCAATTACTATCATTTCACCAATCAGGGTTGAGTTTCAAGAGCAATTCTATATCTTCATCAATGGAAAGAGAGAGAGATTATTCCTACAATTGAAGGGAAAAGGGTATGTGGATTCCATAAACCTAGAATATTATGGAATCCACATACCCTTTTCCATAGAATATACTAACTAGATCCAAAAACCAAAGACATGNAGTTAAATGAGTGCAATAAAAAATAACATCCTAACCTTGCAAGTTCAAAATCTGAGCTATGTAGATCGAGAATTGGATTTGTTCAACCAGTGGGTGACGGAAAAAATAAACAGCTCAAGCAAAAGCCAAGAACAATGTTGCAACTATAGCAATTGTGTTGTAAAGTCTCTTAAAGTCGCGTATATATAGATCAAATAGTCAACTAGCCATTAACACAGACCAATGAGATAGGAAAAAATTTCGTCGCTATTGCCACAAAAGTTTGTTGCTATTGCCACGAAAATCCCGACTAGATTAAAATAAGATTTTCATGGATATTGCGACGAACGTTCATGGCAATATCCATGAAAATCCCACCCTGTTTAAAAAAAAGATGAAACTAGTGGAAGCATGGAAAAATTTCATGGAATAATCTGCCCATATGTAGTAGTGAGGGGAAGAGGCCCATCACTTATTGGATCTTGATTGATGTAACACCCCAAGGTCGAGCCCCTGCTGAATTATAAATATGTTTATAGGTTGGTCAACCAAGTGTTTATAAGCTAGAGGACTTATGTGTTTATTAGGCTGAAGAGCCTAGATGCCAAGGCCAATGAGCCTGATTTTGTATATGTAAATACACACATTTTACACATCAAAATTAATCATTACAATTATGATTTATTGTCGTCATTACTAGTGTTGCAAGTGTCGCATTTTGGCTGCAAGTGTCGCAAACATCATACTGTCATCTTGCCTATGTCATGTCTCGAACGACATTATCAAGAACACTTAAAAGACACCTCAAAAGACTGGTTTTGAAGAAGAGAAATCATTTGAAAAAGAGTACAAGTCTTTTGCCATGGAAAAAACCACTCAAAAATCATTTTTGAAGGGCAACGCTCCCCTATACACTGTTAGGGAGTGCCAATGCTTTGGACCCTCTTTTGGGGGAGTGTTGCAATGCTCTTTTCACCCTTCTAAGGGAGAGCTGGCCTATTTAAGCAAATCTTGGGTAGTTGAGGAAAATCAGGGAAGAATCCCCTTCATCTCTGGAGTTGGTTGGATTCGAATATGAGGTCAAGGCTCAATCTTAGGGAAAATACACAACTAAAGGAGAAGGATCCTCAATCTATCGCAAGAATCTCTTAAGTGGTTAGGCCTACAAGCCTATATAAGGAGGCCTCCTCATGGTGAAAGGGAGAGTCATTGAAGGCATCAAACTTATGATCTCATAAGGGAGATATCATTGAAGCATCATCATTTTATGTGTGGATTATTTGAGAAAAGGGTTTGATAAGGAGAGATGGGAGAGGCTGTTGCACCTTCTTCAAAGGTCTGTAAGTATTCTCTATTGTTCTCATTAATATGCATATGTTCTTAGCCCGTTTCTTTCAAGGTTGTGTTTATTATACATCAACTTGTCTCTATAAGATAGATCTGGTTTCAAGATAATCTTAGTAGAATAGGAAGCTTGTTTTGTCTTTGATTGGATTGTAGGACTTGTCGAGGATCTTGGAGATGAAATATCAACTCAGACTGTGCGAGGAAAAACATCATTAAAAAGGTACACCTTTCTTCCTCTTCTCTATACATTAGTTTATCTAGGTTTAAAAGGATGTCAGTGACCAACGTTAGCACCTTTATATCTTGGTCTTAGGAGTCTAGACCCAAGAGGGAATTCACCTATCCGCAGGGGTATTTATCTGTAACAGAAATTGGTGACTCCACTGGGGAAATTGAAGCTTTCAGTTTTGGTTTCCTTTCTAGATCTTGTTTATCCTTTGCTCACTTTTTGAACTTATTCATACTATGTCTTTGTTTCTTATATGTGTTGATAGGCTCTTTACTTCATCCATACACTTTGGATTTCTGAGTTTGCTTGAGTTTTTGGATTTCTAGGCATTTTTCTAAAGTTTGAGAGGCTAGCGCTCCCCTGCCTCTGCTACCAGAGTGCTGGTACTCCTTGGTAGGATTCTATAGAGCGTTGCAACACTATGGTGCCCTTGACACTAGAGCGTTGATATTTTTCTTTTAGAAATCTTGTAGGGAGTTAATCCCTGAGTCCTTTTCTTGCAGTTTGTATTTTCGCAAAGTCCTTACAACCTCAGTGTATCTTTGTTTTGACCTTCAACACCTTGATTTATGAGAATTAATTACCTTTTGTTTGGATTTTTGACATTTTTTCCTTACTATGAGTCATTCTTCTCCTTTGAAGACTTGGAATCATTTTTACTATTTTCTTTTCATTTATCTGACTAAATGAAAGCTATGGTAAGGAAAATCAGAGATCTATGAATCATTCCATTTGATCTTTGAGGTCAGTTTTCCAGCATTTGTCTCTTGTTTGAGATTTTTGGTTCTTTTTTGCAAGTTTGGTTTTTCTTTTTGTTTCTTGTTTGATCACAATGAGAGTGTGTTTTTTTTATGTGAAGTTTGCTTCTGATTGATTAAATCTCATTAGTCTTAAACTTTGATTGACATAGGAATCTTTACATCAACCTGATTATCATTCACATATAAGCAAAAGGTTATATTTTCATGATTGGTTTGGACATTAGAACAAATTTATGAAAATTTTAGCATTATATTGGATTTGATTGAGAAACAATTGCATGAGGATAATGCATCTTAGTGTTTGACAGTGAAAAGAACAATTTTATCCTTCCCTTAAATAGACATTCATTGAAAGAAAAGATTTTTTGTCATTTCTTATGCATTTTTTGGGAATTGAGTCATAATACCATCGAGTTTTACTTTCATACACCCTTGAGTAAAGAACAACTACAAAATTAACGCTAATTAAACTTAATATAGAACATTTTGTTTTTAGAATCTTCCACCAACATTAGACTAGGATTAGCACTTTGGATTAGGATGTGAGTACAATTCTCCAAAGTATTCAAAACAAACATTAGCATCTTGCGATAGGGAAAGAAAATGCAATTATCGTATAGGCTTTCTAGGATCCCCCTCTCACACCAGGGTTACGTGCGAGGTCGTGTTCGGGAGAGTTAATGAGATTATCCCTCCGTGGTTCAACCATTCATAGTAGTCCAGATCGTATTTTGGGGGTTCTTCTTGAGGCTCAGTTGTTTTCATTTGGTCTCGGTGCTTCGTGAATCCCAAATCCGTTCGGGGTCCTCTGGAGTTCTATTGATCCACTTGTCCTCAGTTCTCTCGCATAATTTTGGACTTGTTATCCTGCCCATACGTTCAGACTGTATTGTCGACTATACCAACCTAGGGGATGACTGCGAGTTGGTGTCCTTAGTAGCCATAATCTTTAGGTACTTACACAAGGTGACGGTGAAGGGAAGTCTTTGTTGTACCTAAAATAGATGGTGGTCAAACTCACTCAGGCTCCTTGGAGGGTAAATCCACAATTACTGTGTGGAAGCTTGCACCAAGGCGTAAGTACGTTAAGCAGGTCACCATCGTAATTGTTCCACCATATCCTAGCCTCTTATTGAATTGATCACGTGATGTTGGATTTCATCACCAACTAGTACGGTCATCGAGAGAAGGTTTTGTTTGTTTGGCTTGATTCCTAGATTTTTTAGTGTATGATGTTTCTTTTCGTTAGTTGGCCATAGATTGTTTGCGTAAAGTATTTGGTTTGGGAAATATTCCTTAGCGTCGTTCACGTAGAATGCAAGGGCTACCCCCGGAAGATCTGGAGGGTTATCAAACTTTGCCTACTGATCCACTGAAGGGCTCTCCTCAATAGAGTGAGGTCCAAGACACCACAACTCCACAAGTGGAAAGAACAGACTCTTTAGAAAATTTCTGAATTTTCGATTCTCTAGAGTCTTTTTGAATTCCTCACGGTTACGAGAGATGTATTCTACGACTAAATTCATCCAGAGAACTTGTTTTTGACACTTTTGGAATACCAACCAGATCCCTCATAGGACCTGAAGGTGAGAATCCCTTTTGGAATACTGAGATATTTAGAAATCCACCTCCTACGATGGAAGAAAATTTTGGTTCAGGGGTAGGTGCTGACATACCTGTCATATACGAGTTGCTCGAAACATTTTCTACATACACGGTACCTTTAGACCACTTTTCTGCTACATCCAGTAGTGTCACCGTCATGTCAGACACACAGTCAATTGGTCCTCGATCGACCATTCCTCTCTAGATGGCCCATTCCACCATGGTATCACATGTTGCTACAATCCCCACCGAAAATGTGACACCATCCCAAGCTCCAATTGGAACACCTCTTAGACCAAATCCGTCACTCCCACTTGGGTATAGAGCTATGAATCCTTCCACTGCCACCACTACCCAGGTGACACCCGGAGTTTCTGGAATTTTTGTTCCTCCTGGATATAACATTGTTGCTAGTTCTTTACCTACACCTTTGTTTGGAGGAGCCAGTCTTGGTGGCTCTAATCCAATTGGAGGCACTGGTCATTCATTCCTTTTTGGTTTCTAGATCCCTATAGGCACTCAACCTCCCGCTGGGTGGAAACCTCCGTTTGGAGGGAAACCACCATTTGGGGGGCAATCTCCCACTGGGGGGAAACATCCATCTGGTGGTCAAAATCAAATCAGGACACAACCTCCGCTTGGGGGGAAAACTCATATTGGAGTCCATAACTCATTGTATGGATAGAATGCCACACAAAACCCTTGGCACATTCCTTTTCTGGGAAATCTAATATTCTCTGGTGGACAAAATCCTCAAGTACAACAACAACCTTCTTTTTCCCATGGGACTAATATGTATCCTCCTCATGGGAAAATGTTTATCCTCCTTATGGGAAAATAAATCATCCAACTTACAAGCCTCAAAACCCATCGGGTTATCCTCCTTTTGCAAATGCTTCTCAACCACCATCGAATCTTGGTTATGATAGTCAGCAAAAACCGTATGTAGGAGGACCTACTAGATACAATTATCCTTCTAACCCAGTGTACAATCCTACTGGTGTCCCTATGCCACACCAGTATCACCCTCAGGTTAACCGACAACTAGCGTTTCTTGACACTCTAGATCTCCCAGACTTGTCTCGATTGACCAATGATCCTATACTACATTATCCGTTTTGGCCAATGATTCCTGCTAAATTACCTTCTGATATTCCAAAATTTGACGATAAACCTGGAGAAGATCCGAATAACCATGTGATTACTTTCCATTTATGGTGTTCATCAAACTCCTTAATGGACGATTCTATATGTTTGTGTCTTTTCCAGCGAACACTTGCGGGCTCTGCAACCAAGTGGTATATTGAACTTTCACATGGTTCTTTCCAAGAATTCAACTCCCTTGCCATGTACTTTCTCACGCACTTTCAAATACCCATTCGATACGAGACGGGTACCGAAATCTTGACCTCCCTTCTTCAGACTAACTCTGTGCATATCTCTGATCATATTCATGAGTGGAGATGATGACGAAGGTTGATCAAAGCAATCATTCTTGACTATTTATTAACAGAATGGTTTACTAAATCACTTTTACCCTCGATTTCTTGTGATGTCGCCATGGGTGGTATAGTCACCGAGGAAGAAGCCATTGCTCGGGCTCAGTACTTAGATTTGTTTTATTCACAATCTGGTACTTTACATGAGTTGATCCCAAATGCTACCCGTGCCACTACCAATCCATCTAAACCATCCTCCACATCACATGCAGATGGAGTTATTGGCTCCATCAAAACCCAATCTACTTCTCAGTCGACTGGAACAACACATCGATTTGCTTCGGCACCCACTCCCAGTTTAACTGCACTCTCCTCTACCTCCCCCCAAACTCAAGTCTTTGAGGCAAATGCAGTTCAATCTACCCCTTCAAAAAAATATAGAGGTAAGAAGAAGGCAAAAAATAAACTAAAAAAGAATAATAATAATGAACAACCCAAAACTCAAACTCAAACACCTGCTACCGAAAAGAAACCACAGTGGAAACCGAAATTCCCATGTCTTATTTGTGGTGACAATCACTACACTCGAGATTGTCCACATCATGATGAAGTGGCCAAACGTTTTAAGGGAAATTCCCAACTCGTCATGCTTACTCAACCTTTTCCACAGCAACAATCCATGGTTGCTCAAACCCCCTCTCTTGGGGGCAGTTCTAGCCATCCTCATGATGAGGTCTCGACAAGTGCCCATATTTATATGTTTAATGGGATTTATTGAAACACTCACTCTACGACATACGACACACCAGCTAAACCTGACAAAGCACAGGCCACTAATGGTACTTTACCGGATCCATCACCATCCTCCGTTAGTCCTCCATCTGTTAGTCCTCCATATGGATTACTTCAGATAGAGAAACCTTTGTTTGACTCTATATTACACCCTCCCAAGAGCACCATCCGTAAATCTACTTTTAATCCTAGTTCACGTGCCGTCCAAAACTACAACATTGTTGAATATTTGGCTCAAGCACCGTGTGCTATGTATGCTTTAGAAGTTCTACAACACTGCCCAAGTCAATGTAGAACTCTCTTGGCTTCTTTTGGTGCTTTTGATCATGAGTCGTCCAACAATATCACATTTAACCTGGACAATTTTAAGTCTTGACTCTCTCACCAACTAGCTTTTCAAATTGATGTTGTTGTTCATAATCAACAAATCCACCGTACTATATTGGATGAGGGGGCCTCTACTTGTGTCATGTCTTTAGCTTGTTGGAAAGGATTGAAATCAATCACACTTAAAAAATCCCCTACGATGTTATGCGCATTCAATGGGCAAAGTTTTCATCCTCACGGAATCTTGCATTCCTTAGTCATTCAGTTGGGTGACAAAACCGTCTCAATTGATTTCGAAGTGGTTGATGCTCCCCTCGATTACAACTTGTTACTTGGAATAAGTTGGTTTTACACTACGACTGTCATCACTTCATCGGTGTTTCAATGTGTACAATTTCCTCATCAAGGCAAAATTGTCACTATCGATCAGCTCGATTTCTGTACACCCGATGCTTGCGCTCCCTCTACCAACAATATTCCTTTCTTGGGATATCACAAGATCATGTATGAAAGCGTTGGTGTTGTCTTGATGAAAGATTCTAGCCTTATGGGTACCTTCCCTAAACCACTTCCACCTGCCACACATCATATTGCCACCATCAATATGATTTCGACTACGGTTTATCAATCTTTGGAATCATCTAACCCTTGGATTGTACCTAGTTCTATGGAATTCGATGCACTAGGTGATGCCATGCCACTTAGTCTAGATGAGGCATCATACGCTGCTATCCAATCCACCTCTCCTTCCTCGGATGACCAACATCTATTGGCACCCGACACCTACTCAATGCCATCCTGGTTGAACCCCTTGTCTTATGTTTTCGACTACATTTCCCAAATTTTTCCTTCTGAAGAATCTATTATGGAAATTCTTACCATTGATGAAGTACCTTGGGATGATAACCGCCATCGCTCTTATTTTCTTCCACCTCTCGAAGAAACCTAGGAAGATATACACTCTATCTTTCCTCCCGATGTTGTTGATTCTCCACAATCTCCTATACTTACCCAGGATACTTTTTCTGAGGGGAATTTAGGCAATATTTCTTCCACGATCGTTATTGACATTTCGATGAAAGAGGGTGTCGTGGAAAATATTAATCTCGGTGCTAATTGTTCGCCTGAGGAGGTGGTTTCTTATACTACATTATTCAAAGAATTATGCGATGTCTTCACTTGGAGCTATGAAGAAATTCCAGGGATCGACCCATCAATCTTTGTGCATGAAATTAAAATTTACCCAGGTGTTAAACTTGTTGGACATAAACTCTACCCGGTTCATCCTAAGAAAACCACGGCTATAAAGGTAGAAGTTGAGAAACTCTTGAATTCTGGCTTCATCTATCCTGTCCCCTTGACGGAATGGATTTCTAACATTGTTTTGGTCGCTAAGAAACACGGGACCATTCATGTCTGTGTTGATTATAAGGATGTTAATAAGGATTTTTCGAAAGATAATTACCCTATGCCCTTCATCAACCAGATTATTGATAATTTTGTTGGTAGAGTTATTTTCTCTTTCATGGATGGTTTCTCATGTACAACCAGATTGATATTCTTCCTGTTGTTTAGCATAAGACAATATTCATCTTCTCGTGGGGAGATTTAGCCTATCGAAAAATACCGTTTGGCCTAAAAAACGCTGGTGCTACATTCTAGCGGGCCATGTCATACGCTTTCCATGATATCAAGCATATTGTGGAACCTTACCTCGATGATTTACCTGCCCACTCATCCATTCGATCAGTGTTGGAGATATGGCTATAACAAAAGACTGACGCAGATGGTTAAGGTTGTCATTGATGTCAATCGGTTGGTTATGGAACACGACTGCTGGAACACGGATGCTGGAACACGAATGCTGGAACACGACTGCTGGAACACGACTGCTGGAACACGGATGATGGAACACGAAT
>JASDQU010378713.1:0-11277 GCA_032191745.1 Picea mariana | reverse complement strand
ACAACACACTAAAACAGTCCCAAAAATATGCCTCGCAATCCGTACCAAATCCGTACTGTTGTACGACCAACCATGTACCTTGAAATCTGTGCCAATAGTCAATTGTATGAATTGTTCTGTATGACCTAAAAACAACAAGAAAAACTCTTGAATTTTCCTCAAAAATCGTGCCAAATACTGCCTTGATTCACGTGCCCACTTTCACTTATTGTACGGATTCGTACAATACGACCTCCCACATCAGAAAAACAACTCAACAATGAAACACATATTCTCCATTGGGATTTTTGCCCACTTTGTCTCAGGAAATGTGCCCACTATGCTGCCCTAAATTTCCTCTCTCAAGCCTACTCGAAAATTTCTCTCAATCTCCTCCTCTTGTCTTGCACACTACCCAATGATTCTTTTATAAATATGAAAATGACATTTTCCCTCCAAAGTGTCTTTTCACCTTCCCAACCTTAAATCCAAAGGCCAAGATTTAATCTTGTCTTTTTCAAGATCAAGAGACATGATTCATTCCCTCCAAAATGAATCACTTAAAATATTGAAGTACATTTCACTTTATTACATAAGTGTACTTTATGAAATAAAGTCACTTTAAAACTAGAAGGTACACTTTATTAAAAAGTCACTTTAATAAAAGAACCACTTTACAACTTTATAAAAACCCATTACAAAGTTAAGTGCCTAGTAGTGTAAACATAATGTTACATCCGCATACAAGACAAAACATGCAGAGCACCTCCCGAGCTAAAAATCTAACAGATATTGAGATGCATATTGTTGAAAATTATAAGATGGTTGATTACTGGGATTGTTGGCTCTCCAATTTTTTTGATAAGGCTTATTGAAATTTTTTTGTGGAAACCATGATTTCCATGGCATGGGAGTGTTCCAATATGTTTGTGCATAAATTTGAGTAGGAAATGGATAAAATTGTTGAGAGGAATCATGAAACATATATGTTCGTGGCTGCCAAGGTCTGCGTGGTACAATGGTTTTAATCCAAGCAATGAGGGAAAATTTTCTTTTGCGTGGTCTTTTGCATAAATTCTATAAACATGAATACTATTTAGTGGACATTCATTCTTTGGATGATTTTTTCTACAATTAGGACAAAAAATTGCTAAAGCTGTAGTTTCTTCTTATTGTCTTTTCTTAGTGTTAAAAGCATCAAATTGTGAGGATACTGTACCCATAAGTTCAGTCTTGAAATTTTATAGTAAATTACAAATTTATGCTTTAGTAATACTCCTTGTTGCAGGTTTTGTTACTTTTGAGAGGGCATCCTTTTGAATTGTTTCCTCTTTTTCTTTCCCTCTGGAGTATTTCCTACACATATCATAAATTTTATCACATGGTAAAGAATAAATATCCCCATAACCCATTAAATTAAGGACATCTATATATTCATCCAAAAGTCCTTTAATAAATATAGTCTGAGTAAGATCATGGTTTATAGTACTATGTTTTGATTTTTGTAGATTATACAAAAATATCTCCAAGTAATCTTCTAGACTCTCATTCTCTTATTGAGACATTCTAAACATGTATTCTTTAGAATTCTTGGGTCTACAGTATGCTTGGTATTTCTTGAGGAAAATATTTCTCATAGTCTCCCAATATGTAATAAAATTTTCACCTCATCCCATAAACCATTTTAATTCACTCCCTTTTAAAGTTGTAGGAAATAAACAAAGTTTATGTGCATCATCTGTATAACCATAAGTTCTACATAAGATGTCAAATTCAAATAAAAAGGCATCAGGATCTTCAATAGGTGAACCATAAAAATTTGTAAGAATTGAGGGAGGAACATTTTTCATTTTTACCTCGTTACCAAGAGTTGTAGGTACATTTATAATAGAAAATATGAAAGTGACTTCACTTTCTTCTTCTCTCTCCGCTTCACCTTCTGCTCTATGTCTTCTTTCTTATCTCTCTAGGTCTCTTCTTTCTCTTCATTGTCTTTATACCTCATTTTATCTCCTTTTCCTTTCTCTTTCTTCTCATGCTCTTCTTTGTTCCACTATTTCTGGTATTATATCATCTCCATCACCTAATATTCTACCATCTGGTTCTCTTATCGGGCCACCTCCTTTTGTATGAGATCTATCATCTACCATTCCTCTTCCCCAAAAGACCCAAAACTATTTGTTCCAATGTTCCAGCTCTTCTTCTAAATCTTTAGATTGTTCAACAACTTCCTATGTTTGTGTCTGCTTAGTACTCGCTGCAACAACTTGTTTCCCTTTATCCTTTTTAGCACCTATAATCAAGTTAGTAGTGGATGATTTTATGAATGGTTTGGTGGGTAATGATTTTGTTCTAATTAGAGGTTTTGTGTGGGGTTTGTATTTCTCTAAAACTTTTTATTTTTCTGATTTTTCTTAAAGTTTTTTGTTATTCTGAAATAAATTAAGCATGTTCCTTTGTTTTAGTAAACCTACCCTTTCTATCCCTAGGTCTAATTGGTTTATTCATGCAAACCACACATGACTAGGACTTACGTATACTCACTAAAGTAAATGCATAGATTTTTACCTCTTGTCTTACCACATGCACTCCTACCAGTAGTAAATGTGTGAACACCCAAAAACAAAATAAAAGAAAATTGAAAAACATACAGTGAAAGCAACATAAAAATTTAACTTTCAAAATAAATTATTTTAATGCCTCCTTGACAATGACGCCAAAATGTTGGGATAAACTAGTGATCTAGATTCCTCAACATTTCTTATCAATCCGAGTAAGTAAACTTATGAGACACTAACACCATATGTGAAAAATTAACATTGAATCTTCCTAAATAATTAAACAACAAAACAAAAGGCTCAAAGACAAGAATTGATTCCTATGTTCACAGTCATTTAGAATTGACCATCAAATGGTAGGGATTCAGATTAAAAGAAGTCACACCGATTGCTTACCCACAAAAACTCTTTGTTTTGGCCAACTAAACTTTTGGAATTAGAAAGAAATCTTCTTAATGTGAGTAAACAACTAGCTGGAGATAAACTCAAAATAATGAAATGAAATGTGTGAGCAAGAAAACGTACAGACTATGTTTAATATTCAAGCATATTTTGTGATAACTATTGGTATAGTGCAACATATGGAAGAGCATCCAAATTTTTGGTTGTTTTTACATCATCCCTAAAAATTACTCACCATACATAAAGAAACATTGTTGGCAATCTAGAATTATGATTCTACAGGAAATTACAATGAATGAAAAACAATAACAAGTATGAAAGTAATTAAGAGGAAGTACTTCCAACACACACACTGCTTAAAGACAAGAACACCACATACCAAGGGGACCTCCTGGATATGTTGTCAATTAAACTCAGAACTTAAAAATAACTTCAACGCATGAAATAACTCAAAACTTTATTAAATTGATTTGAAGATAGATATAAAGAATTACAATATGTCTCAAGGCTCATAACCATATTCTCATTAACTCCCTATGCTCTATTTTTCATCTCTTATATCTATTACAAGTAGATCGAGTGTTCCTCATTACACTCTATTTTCATAAACAGATTCCAGGAAAAATGGCTCATATCTCCATTATAACGTTGGACATGGTTGTTCCTTCATCTCCTAGGACAGTTCCTTGATTTTATAATAAGATAATCCTTGTCCCTTGCTTTTGGCATTGAATCCCAAATTCTATGAGTGAACTACATATTTCTTGTAATAATAGACTGTGGATTTTCCTATACTTGCATATTTCCTGTAATAACGACCTGTGGATTTCATATAATTGTTGTCTTTCAAATTTGACTATCATTGATATTTGGGTGTTGAATTTCCTATGGATGACAAGATAGATAAATAACCATCTCCTAGTATTGGTGAATTATCTCCAAGTGAAAACTCTCCCCTAGAATGAGTGGATCTATTCTAACCTCTAAAAACTGTAATATCTCATGAAATAGAGTAAATTCCCGCAATAACTAGATTATAGGTAATTTTCAAAGGAAAATAGATTTTAATGTTTTTTACAAGAAGGAAAGAAGATTTAATCTCAATTAACAACTTATTACCTTATTTACACTCAGTATGCCATCAACTAGGTAAAAATAGGAAAAAATAGTGGTTTATGGAATCAAAATGGAGGAAAATGGAGTTGGAAAAGGAGTCAAATCTAACACCCAACATTGTCCATTGTTGTTTTAAAGATTAATTTCTTCCACAAATTGTTTTTGTTTCCAATTCTATTGTGTCTTTTCATCATTTGTTACACATCTTCCATATGAGTATGTTGGATGAAATCTTCCTGTGCATTCGATGGAGGCTCTTTAATTTTTATTTTGATCTTACTTCTCGAAGAATTCTCACATGGAGTATATGAGAGGCTGAAATATTTCTCTTTCAAATTGGAATTCTTGTTTTCATTTTCAGTAGTATGAATTGATTTAGAAAAATCTTCCAATATTTTATTAGACTCTTCTTCCAAGTTAGTCACTTCATTGTCTTGTGTCCATATGGTAGAAGGTGGGTGGGAAGAAACATTGAAATAATCAGAAAGGGCATGTGAGTGCATTCTTGGGATGAATGTTTCAACAAATGAATTTTCAAACACATCCCAACTGGTAATGGTCCCAGGAAGCAATGAATAGTACCATTCAAGAGCATCCCCATGCAAAGTTTGTAAAAATAATCAACATGTAACATTGTCTTCAATGATATTGAAAACATCACATGTGCTTTTGAATTTAAAAAAGTGTTTCTATTCAATCGCCTCCTTTTTTGGTTACCTCCTCCTTTTGCTGCATGTTGAAAATCCATTGATAGTATTGGTGGAGAAGGAAAAGTAGTGTCACAACATGAATGAAGTTATTTGGTGGAGTTTCCATGAGGATTTTCTTAAGTTTCTTTAATATTTCTAATAGAGTTGCCAAGACATTTAAGAGTTCTTTCAATGGAATCACTAGGGATTTCATTCTCCCAAATTTTTTATGGTTATTGGATCTGTTTTAGATCATTCAAATATCTCTGAATAATCCTTTCATAAACCCCATGCATCTAGAACAAGTATCAATCTTCTTGAATCTTCTTTTTGAAACTTTGAAACATGGAGAATTTGGTTCTTCAATCGGATCTAAAACAAAGCCTCATATATCTTGAAAATAAATCATCCCAGTATGGTCACAAAAAAAATTGATCTAAAATATTTTTTGACGGTCTTAAGGTCAAACTCATGAAGATATGAATCCCCCTACATTTTAATAGAAGAGGTATCCCTCTTTGGTTGAAATGTCAAAAGATTATTTGTATGGTTTTACAATGAATGTATAGGGTGAATTCTAAAGAGAAAACACCGAAAAATATTCCAAGAAAGCTTATATATACAAATGTATAACCCTTATATACATTTATACAAATATGCATCAGATTTAAAGAAAAGATAAGATAAAGTGTGTTAACAGATATTTTTGTCTACAAGGTTTTGGAGTCTCCATTCAACAAACATTCTTTATTTCTTGTAATATAAATTGAACTTGGAATATGCTATTACTTTTGCAAGATGAATAAATGGACAAGTCTTCAAAGAAATTTAAATGATAACTTAATTATCACCCAAAAATATTTTGATAAGAAATACATTTTAAATGACATGCTTTCAATTCAAGTCTGAGAAATCACTAATGCAGTACCCCAAGTAGTTCTTTGTAGGAGAAATTTATAAAAATATCCCAATATGACAAGTACAATAATGCTTGAAACCAAAGAAATGAAAAATATTCAATAATGTCTCAATGATGATTACGTGAATTGAAATGAACTGCATCTAATTTTTACAAGGATTGTGCTCCTTTGGACCTGAAATGTTACAAGGTGACTAAAGAACTCTAGAGAAAGAACTACTCAGACCCAAATCTTCTTGTTTGGCTTACAATACATGAAAGATTTTATGGTAAGAAACAAAAAGGAAGAAGATGTAGAGAGAAAATTTTAGCAGGAAAATTCAAATAATCTTGGAAAGATAGAGATTTGCTTCTTGAAGAATATTCACTATAGTAGAAACTTCTATCTTCCAACCCCTTGATAATTCCTTATCTTTCCTTTTTTAAATCTGCTTTCAATATTCTTGAAGTAGTTAGGGTTTGTCTTTCTAGAATTTTCCACACAATTCCTTTTTGGATTAAATGACTTTTAACTACTGCTTCATTGAAGTATCATTAATGACTTCATGTCATTGATATTCATTCATCCAAGTAGGAGCCACTTTGTTCTTTAATAAAATACATTTAATAAATTTTAAATTCCAAAAGTTGAAGCTAACTTCCTTAAACAAGAGTGGACTATGTTTTAAATTTTTTGAATAGGATAGTTGATTTCTTAGCCATAGAAACCACTCTAAGAGTAATCTTAATCATCTCAACTTTCCAATGAGTCTTCCTAAGCATGATTTGGAGTTCTATATCTCAAGTTATAGCCTCAGGAAGTCAAGGTTCAAAATAAATTTACCAGCAAACTATGAAAAAATAGCTGATTTGTCTTTCAATTTATAAGATAATTATGGCCAAATTAATCCCTTGATACATATCCTATTATCTTCCTTGTTTAATTACCTTTCCAACTAGGTATATTTTTCCCAAAATGAACACCCGGATCTTGAGTTATGAACTTCTGAAAATCGTTGCTCAACAATTGTCCATCAAATTCGTGGATCAATCCTAGCACTTCATCAAATTTCACCCTTGTAAAACAATTTCCAATCCCACATGCACTGTGGTCAAGATTTTTTAAGTGTTTATAATGAAAAGTTTACCATATTCTTCATGTGGAATAAAGGAGTCTATAAAGACTTTGGTGTAGCTCTCATGCCTTAGGAAAATTTCATGAATTAATAAAATTTTGATGACCCAATCAACATCCATTCATAACTAGGTCAACACCCATGTCATCACCATCTATCACCAGTGGGTAGGTCCATGTCACTGCCACATGTCATTTGGGGATATGTCCATGTCACCACCACATGTCATAGTATGGTAGGTCCACAAAAAAGAGGGAAGAAACTTAGGATATGAAACAATATTAAAAAATTAAATGTAAGGTTTATTCCTTGAATTTGGAAAATGAAAATGAAATGCGAGAATGAACTAGAAAATGGAAAAGAGTTATGGGAAAATGGAAATGAATTATGGAAATGAACGTATAAATTGTGAAAATATAGTAAATGGAAAATGCAAATAGTAAAAGTAAAATGGAAAATGAAAATGGAAATGTAAAATGGTAAATGGAAAATAGAAATGAATTATGAAAATGGCTAAGTGGTAGATATTATGAAAATTAACTAAGTGTATAATGAAAATTAAAATAGGCTAAGTATGGAAATGGTTAAATGATGAAATGATTAAGTATGGAGGATAGTGAGGAGAGAGAGTAGAGTGGAAAGAAGGAAAAATGGATAAGTATGGGAGCATGGGGAGAAGAACGAGATGAAGGGGGAGGTAATGAAGATCGAAAGTAAGGGAGGATGTCAGGGTAAGAGGATGAAGGGGTAGCCTCACAAGAGTAAATGAGACTAAGTATGGGAAGTGGGAGAGTGGGGAAAGGGACTAGAAAAATGTTAAGTATGGTATGAAGAACCAAGAAAATGTGTGGTTCCAAGAAAGTATGTGGTTCCAAGAAAATGGGCATGGTTCCAAAATTGGACATGGTTTAGGGAAAATATTAATTCTAGGAAAAATTAGTTGTTTAGCACATGGAAAAAGTGTTCCATGAGAAGTTAGAAAAAAATGTGAATACCTCAAGCATATGAACTCAAATTTTTAATCTGTAAAATGTGTGATAAAGCCGATACTAAGGGTTGCGCCATGAGTTTATGATTGTCTAGATTTTTTTCTTCTGATATCAAATTTTTTTATTTTTCCAAGAGTGGGAAATATAGGTGATCAATTTTTTTCATCAAAATTTGGCTCCAAGTGTGGGGCAATGACCCCTTATGGGTTGTTGAGAATCTAGAGTCCTAGTTTTGGTTTCCTTCTCCATTGGGCTATAGATTCATCTTCAAACATTGCCTCCATCTAGAAACTGCTTTATTTTTCAAAACTACAATTGAAGAAACAAACTATGTAAAAACCAAATATACCTACCCTATGCTACTTGAAAGAAAAGGACAATTTTCAAGTGTAAGTAGACTTCCAATTGAGCCATTCAAGCGTCCAACTGATCTTTGGAATGAACTCTAGAATTGGGGAACATGCCAGGGTTGCTATATGGGAGTGAAAAGCATTCCCAAAGTATATTGAAGTAAGACTAAGCTCGATATGACCAAAATCTGATTGCATTGCTTGGCCAACAATGCTTTGGAACCATGATTCAATATAATCAATTCTTGGTTGCTCATGATTTCTATTGTATTTGGTTGGATGAGGAGTTTCAAATTTGAAAATACTTTCAACTTTCTCCTTATCCCCATGCAAAATTCTTGTTTCATTTGTGATGTCTAGAAAGCATTCTTCCTTCATGGACTGAAAATTATTCTTGTTTCATTTGTGATGTCTAGAAAGCATTCTTCCTTCATGGAATGAAAATCTTTCCCATCGTTGTTCTCAAGATTAATTTCTTTCACCAATTGTTCTTCCTATCAATTCTCGTGTGAATTTTCGTCATTTGTTACAACATCTTCCATATGAGTATGTTGGTTGAAATATTCCTATGCATTTGGTGAAGAATATTCAATTTAATTTTTTATCTTGCTTCTCGAAGAATCCTCACATGGAGTATATGAGAGGCTGAAATCTTGCTATTGCAAATTTGAATTCTTATTTTCATTTTCAGTAGTATGACTTGATTCAGAAAAATCTTCCAATCTTTTATTAGACTCTTCTTCCAAGTCAGTCACTTCATTGTCTTATGTCTTTATGGGAGAGGGTGGGTGGGAAATAACATTGAAAGAATCAGAAAGGGCGTGTGAGTGCATTCTTGGGATAACTTTTCAGCAAATAAAGTTTCCAACACATCCCAACTGGTAATGGTCCCATGCAACAATGAATAGTACCATTCAAGAGCATCCCCACATAAAGTTTGTAAAAATAATCAACATATAACATTGTCTTCAGTGATATTTAAAACATCACATGTGATTTTGAATTTATAAAAGTGTTGCTCTGCATCCTCTGAAGTATTCCCAAAGAACGTGGAAAATTTTTCAATAGGAATATCAAGAATTTAAATGACTTCTATTCACTCGACTCCTTCTTTGGTTACCTTCTCCTTTTGTTGCATCTTGAAAATCCATTGATGGTATTAGTGGAGAAGGAAAAGTAGTGTCACAACATGAACAAAGTTCTTTGGTGGAGTCACCATGAGGATTTTCTTGAGTTTCTTGAATCTTTCCAATAGAGTTGTTAGGGCATTTAATATTTCTTTCAATGGAATCACCAGGGAGTTTATTCTCTTGGATATTTGATTGTTCTTGGTTCTTTTTGAGGTCATTCAAATATCTCTGAATAATACTTTCATAAACCTTGTGCATCTAGAACAAGTAGAAGTCTTCTTGAATCTTCTTTTCAAAACTTTGAAACAAGGAGACTTTGGTTCTTCTATTAGATCTGCAACAAAGCATTAGATATAGATTTTTGTGTACAAGGTTTTGGAGTCTCCATTCGACAGAGATTCTTTCTTTCTTGTAAGATAAACTGAAGTTGGAATCTACTGTTACTTTTGCAAGATGAAGAAATGGACAAGTCTTCAAAGAAACTTAAATGATAACTTCATTATTACCCAAAAATATTTTGATAGAAAATACATTTGAAATCACATGCTTTCAGTTCAAGTATGAGAAATCACTAATGTAGTTCCCCGAGTAGTTCTTTGAAGGTGAAATTTATAAAAATATTCCAATATGACAAGTTCAATAATGTATGAAACAAAATCCCCCGGGGGGCAGCTCAATTGGCAAGTGCCGTGATATAGCGTGTTATGTTCGATGAGGTTCCAGGTTCAAATCCCCCCGACTTACCCGTGCCTGCGGAAGGGGCATACGTATGGCACCTGGAGGTTATAGTTGTAGCGGTCGGAATTGACCACGTGTCACGCGAGTACGAGACTGGCACAGTTGCCGATTCCGCCAGTCATAAAAAAAAAAAAAAATGTATAAAACAAAACAAAAAAAAAAACTGAAACAACTTCAACAATGTCTCAATGACGATTATGTGAACTGAAATGAACTGCATATGATTTTTACAAGCAAGGAATGAGATCCTTTGGACCTTAAATGTTACAATATGACTGAAGAAATCTAGAGAAAGAATTGCTCAGACCCAAACATTCATGTTTGGATTACAATACATGAAATATTTGATGGTAAGAAACATAAAGGAAGAAGATGTAGAGAGAAACATTTAGCAGGACAATTCAAAGAATCTTGGAAATATAGAGATTTTCTTCTTGCAGAATCTTCACCACAGTAAAAAATTATGACTACTAACCCATTGATAATTCGTTCTCTTTCCTTTTTAAAATATGCTTTCAATGTTCTTGAAGTAGTTAGGGTTTGTCTTTCAGGAATTTTCCACACTATTATTTTTTGGAGTAAACCACTTTTAGTTATTGCTTCATTGAAGTCTCATTAATGAATTTATTTCATTGAAATTTGTTCCTTCAAGTAGGACCTAGTTTATCCTGTAATAAAAGACATGTAATAAAAGACATGTAATCATTTTCAATTCCAAAACTTGAAGCTAGCTTCCTTAAACAAGAGTGGAATGTGTTTTAATTTTTTGAACATGATAGTTTATTTCTTAGCCATGGAAACCAATCTGCAAGTAATACTCATCATCTCATATTTCCAACGAGTCTTCTAGAGTGTGATTTGGAGTTCTGGATCTCAAGTTATAGCCTCAGGAATTTGAGGTTCCAAACAAATTTACCAGAAAACCATGAAAAAAAGGATGACTTTTATTTCAATTCATAGGATAATTGTGGTGAAATTCAGCCTTTGATACATGTAACATTTTCTTCTTCATTAAATTAAATTTCCAACGAGGTATAGTTTTCCCAAAATGGACACCTGGATCTTGAGTTATGAACTTTTGAAGATCTTTGCTCAACAATTGTCCATCAAATTCATGGATCAATCCTAGCCCTTCATCATATTTCTCTCTTTTAAACCAAATTCCAATCCCACATGCATTGTGTGTTGGTTGTGGAGCCTGATTATCTTCCTGATTTAGAGGTCTTTTACTTTCAGCCGTGTTTATACCCCATGAAGTATTTACACCCCAGAAGTATGTACACTCTTCCACG
>JASDQU010378712.1:0-11292 GCA_032191745.1 Picea mariana | reverse complement strand
ATTTAGCAAGGCCTTGACCTTTAATTAGTTTCATAAGCTTAATCTCTATGTCGTATTGTAAAATGACAGCAATCCATTTTCCTCTTCTTCCATCCGGATTGTCTTGGGTCAAAATGTCTTTTACTACTGCATTCAAAACATATGCTATGGTGTGGGAATGGAGAATGTAGACCCTAAAATATTTTATAGCTTTTACCAAGGCAAAAGCTTGTTTCTCCATTATCTTGTAATTCAGAGCAGCGTCTCTTAACACTTTACTAAAGAAAGCTATGGGTTGTTCATACCCTTCGCTGTTGTTTTGTAGTAATACCGCTGCTATAGTATGCTCGGAAGCGAAAGAAAAAAGATAGAAATCCTTAGTAAAATCGGGATTGATCAAGACAGGGGCCTCTATGAGTGCTCATTTGACTTGTTCGAAAGACTGTCTGGACTCAGAGTCCCATTTTATTTTCACATCCTTTTTTAGCATATTTGTAATGTTTTTGAGGAGTTTTGCCAGATTGGGAATGAATCTTCGTAGAAAGTTTATTCTCCCGATAAAAGACTGTAATTCTTTGATGTTTCTTGGGTGTTCTAATTTTTGTATGGCCTCAATTATGCTAGGGTCTATTTTGATTCCGTCCTTGGAGATGATGTGTCCTAGAAGTTTTCCTTCCTCTAGTCCTAAAAGGATTTTCTTAGGATTTAAAGAAATCCCAAACCTTCTACATTTCTTGAAGACTTGTCTAAGGTGTCGCAGGTGTTCATCATCAGATCGGGAAAACACAGTTACATCATCCAAATAGATGACAATAAACTTACCCGATTCTTCCACAAAGGCGATATCCATCACTCTCTAGAAAGTGGCTCCAACGTTCATCAAACCAAAAGGGATTTTCACATACATGAAAGTGCCCCATGGTGTGGTGAAAGAAGTTTTTTCTTGGTCATCCGAGTGAACTAGGACCTGATTATAACCCGAGAACCCGTCCAGTAAAGAGATTCAGCTGGATCCGACCATCCTTTGTAGGATGTGGTCCATTTTGGGCAAGGGGTAATTGTCCTTCAGGGAGACCTTATTCAGATTTTAGAAATCTATGCAAAGCCTGATCTCCCTAGATTTCTTACGTGTAGGGACCAAATTAGAGACCCATTTGGAAAAATGCAACAGGACTATGATTTTGGCATCGTACATTTTTTTGATTTCCTTTTCTATCAGAGGGAGTAATTTGGGATTTATCCTCCTAAGTTTCTGTCTGAATGGTTTTTGGTCTTCTTTTATTGGAATCCTGTGTTGTATGATGATGGTATCATAAGCTTTCAAATCCTCATAACCCCAGGCAAAGACATCCGAATATTCTTTGAAAAACTCAATGTATTTGAGCTTTTTCTCAGGGGGTAATGATTTAGACAATTTGACTATCTTGGGTTTCTCTTTGGTCCCTATATTACAGTCTTCTACCTCTTGTCCATTGGCTTCAATTTTCGGTTTTTTGGCTACGTCATTAAAATTAAACAAGTCCTTTAAAGGAACCAGGCCCCTAGGTAAAACGTTACTTTTCAAATGCAGAATATCAGTCTCCATCTCATCATCGCCTAATTCTCCTAAATCTACGCTATTTACACTATCAATTTCAAAATCAGATCTATTTACATTTTCATCCTCGTTCTCTAAATCTATATTTGTACATTCAAAATCATTTTTACACTACAAAAAGTCTTCGATTTGATCATCATTACCAAACACTTTCCAGTACCTGATATTATCGGGAATGGTTGACCTGCATTTCACCTCTACCGTGTATGGGCACATTAAGCGGAAAGGAATCTTACATGTGGCTACTGATGTAGCCAATCCGTCCACCAAAATGTTTTGTCCCCTCGGCATTACCTGCAAGTCAACTTTAGTAAAACATCTAAGGGCATCAAGAACAACATTCCTATAAGCTCTAAGACATAGGTGTTTTGTAGCGTACTCACCTTTGATTTGCTTGATTATCAACTCAGAATCACCTCTTACCATAATCTGTTTAGCACCAACTCTTTTCAAAAGCTTCAGACCGAGCATCAAGGCTTCATACTCAGCAATATTGTTAGTGCATTGGAAATTTAATTTGTAAGAATGGTTTTCTGAATACCTGTTTCTGTGATTATGCAGCCAAACTCCCGCTCCAACTCCTTCTTTGCTTACTGCTCCATCAAAATCCATGCTCCAGAAATCTATCGGTAGTTCTTCAGTTATCACATTTTTCATCCTTGCTACCTCAGTGATTTCTTGGCCTTCATCCGGACCAGATGTATCTTCTGCCAGCTGAGGGTTTTTCTCTTCCGTGTCACCATCGCTATACAGGATAAAAGAATCCAAGTCAGAATGCGCGGAGTAAAAAGGATAGTTTTTTGGTTTTTCTTGGCTACTAACCATGTATTTCATCAATGTTTCTCTGTATAGCCTTCTTTGTTTCCCGAAAACTGGGATAGTGGCATAAGACATATCTAGCTGCAGGGTACCTCTCAACTTAGCCCCCCAAGACTGGGATAACAACATTCATGTCCGCAACTACCACATCCATGACCATGCTCTTTGCAGGAATCTGAACCAGGGTGATACATAGGTCCTTGATCAAACCAATACATCTAACTTTACTGGAGTCAAATGAGTGTAAATCCTTGTAAGGTCTGGTAACCTCCAATCCCAGTTTCTCCATCACTTCTTTAGGCATCAGATTGTGGGAAGCACCCGAATCTAGCATAGCGTCATGCAAGATCAGGTCATGTATGTTTAAACTGATGTAAAAAGGAGCGACATCACCATTATCATCTCGACCATCTACTTCAGGTCCGAACATAGGTTCAGGTTGATCATCTATAAGGTTCACAGTATCAGAATGGTTTTCTGATCCAATGGTTAAGGCCTTCGTGCCTATGTCAGGTTCAATGGTCAGTGCTTTAATCACCTGTGAACGATAAACGTCTTTGTTCATCAACTCGGAAAGTGGAATGGGAATCTTTACTTTGGCTAATTCCCCCTCAAGGATGAAAGGTGTAGGAGCTCTGCCTTGGCTCATCAATTCTGGTTTGTCCATCACAGTCTTCTAGCCAGAAGTACTTGGTGGATTAATAGGTGAAACCTCGGGTTGTGATGATCTTTTCAGAATAGTAAGGCTTTTCTTCACGGGAACTTTGGCAGTGCTCTTTTCAGGAATATTCTCGGTAGATGGCTCAGAGGCCTTCTTGGTTTCGGTCACCTTCTTCGTCTCAATCATCTTTTTTGGGGAACCCCCTTCTGTCTTTTTACTCCGCAGATTATACTGTCGGTGTACCTTCAAAATGGCATTTTCGAATACCTATTGTTCTGCGTCTTCAGCTTCTTCACTTACTTTTGTTTGATTGAGAAGAAAAATTTCTTTCTCTTCTTGGGTAAGGAAAATAACTTCGTTATCGTGAATTCCCATGAGATTTATGTGAGTATCCTCTAGTTCCTCAATCATTTCCTCCCCTTCATCAACATAATTTTCTTGTAGGGGAGGTCTGATCTACTGATCCAGACCTCTCTACTCTCTTTGATCCCTAGGATATCTCTGTCTGATTTGAGGAGGGTTTCTCCTGAAGTTAGGATTCCTAACTTGAGGAGCAGGTGGGTTGTCTCTTGGAGGATTTCTTTTTGAAACAGTAAGTCTTTCCATCATTCTTTCCATTGCTCTGGACAAAGAATCCAATTTGGAATCTAAGTTTGATGTGGAAGGATCCTCTTTAATTGTGACTCTCCTCTCTGACCTTTGACGTGCTCTTTTTGCCAACAAATTGGCTTCCACACTTATTGCACTTTTCTTCATATCTTCCGAGGTGGTAGAATTTCTTTCCCTTAGTTGGTATGACATGTCAGCGTCAAAACCATCAGGGAATTTTATCAATGCCAAACCCCGTGGAGGTTTGATTTCAGCTGGGATTGTGTTGTACAGGTTATTGAAACAAGTGCAGTAATCTTGTACTGTCTCACCTTGATTTCTTCTAATATTTTCGTATTCTGACAATATTTGGAGAGGACTTTTCTTTACCTCCCATCTGTCTAGAAAACTCCTTTGGAATGTGGTAAGGTCAAGGAATGAGGTGGCATGAAAACCTTTGTACCATTTTTTAATGTCACCTGTCAAACTTTGGGAAAACAATCTCATTTGAACTTTAGCCTCATCTACTTCATGCAGGTCAAAATAATCATTCATTTTATCAATGTGTTGTTGTGTGTTCAAAGGTCCTGTTGTGTCGAACTGTGGAAGTCTCATTTGATAGTCTTGGGGCATGGCATGAAGAGGGGAAGCCAACACCAAGGCAGCATATCTAGCTGCCATGATGGGTGGAGAAGGTGGGATAACCGACTGGAGGATTGGCGAGGTAGTGACTGAAGACAAGGATGAGGAAGGACTGGATACCACTAAGGGAGTGGTTTGCGGTTTTGCAGTGGGTGACAGAACTTCAGGGGTTCGGGGTTGCAAAATAGTTGGGTCAAAAATGATTCCAGTCACAAAACTATTGGACCGTGTTTTAACCAGGATTTGTTGGGAAAAGGTGTCAAAGTCATGGTTTTGAAAGGTAACGGGTTCCCCTGAAAAGGAAAGGGACTTACACAAAGGAATATGACTCACTGAGCCTTCATCTATGGTCTTTTTCCTAAGCAACTGTTCCGGGTTATCTATCACTATCGCAGGTTTTGGGTCTGGATGAGATCGAGTATAAACCTTTTTGGGAGCTAGATTTCTTTTTGATTTTATATATATATACTTTTTAGTTTTATGAGTCTGAAAATAATATGAACAAATTTTAATCAACCTCTAAACATTACTTTCTTCTCAAATTTGCAATCTTTCATGAATAGACTTTCTTTTTAGGGAAAGAAAACGTGAAGTTATAAATTTTATGTTCTGTTCTACCCAGTACGGTCGCCACTATGTTAGCACTCTGTAAATTTCCTAGAGGTTGACAATAGAAGAAATCCACAAAATGTAACTTTATCCAACCACTTTTGAAGCTGGGATCTAGCCCTTCCAACTTCAGAGATGGATCTCTCTATATGCTTTAGCTATGTTTCAAATTTTAAATATTAGGCTAGGTAAATAAATAGGTCAGCTTTTGTCATTATGGTGTTTGTCGAGTTGGTTGAGACAGTCTACACATCCATTGGGCTATGGGGTCTGTGTCTTGAATAAAATATGAAATCCAAACCAGAAACGCAAAGGGAAACTTTCACAGGGTGAGATAATATAATCACTAGATCCTTCAGTAGCATAAATGATGAATAGCAGAAAATATGAGAAAGATAATTTCAAGAAAGAAGCAATTAATAATTTCTTTATTGAAAACACCAAAAGATAAAACACTAAAATCTTTCGAGTTAGAAACAGGGTATACGAGATAAATCCTGCAACTTTCGTTACTTCTAAAGATTAGATCCAGAAAACAATATGAAAACAAAGCGAGAATAACATTCAACTTAGAGAGAAAAACATCACCAGTGAATACACGCAAGAATCCTATAAAAGTGCCTCCTTTTTATTAATGGCAGATCTCTTCAAAAATATTACATTCTGATAGCTTTAGGGTGTGATAATAAACAACCCTCAATACTTCGAAAGGTGAAGTATTTATAACTCAAATTACAAATGATCCTGTCATTAATGACCAGGATGTGCTAAATCTATTTTTAGCCTAACTAACTTAACAAATTTCCTAAATCTAGGAACTGCTTGATGATGTGGTGTAACTGCACACTGATTTCTAGGTGGACCATTGATGAAGCCTCTGCATGACCTCATCTGACTGGACAATTGGTTGGACTGGGACAACTCATCTGCTACTCAATTAGATCACAGAGTTCCTCCCATCGGANCGATGAATGTAAATAACATTATGAATTTATATTGCAGGACTGCTGAGAGAGGATGTGCAGAAAAAGAGACCATGATGGCGGTGGAAGGCACCTAGAAAGGTGGCGCTAACTTCCACCAAGAATGAATACCGTATTTGGACTCCTTTGGCCCGAAGAACCAAAAGTGGATCGCTAGCCCTGAATTTAATGCCTTGTAGGCTGGCAGGTTCATGGCTTAGTGAGGGATGGGGAGGTGAACCGCCTATCCGAAGAGCCGTCAGGCCTGATCAGCACGAGGGTAATCATGCCACACACAACCTCGCAAGAGGATAAGGTGTGGGGCATAAGCGATTGCAGGGGGAAGACGTGAGGGGAACTCTAGCATTACGTAGAGTGAGTGATAGCAGAGAGGAAGGATTACAACCTTCTCTCCTGGTCACTGGTAGACAGAGAGACGCAGTCTCAGAAGCATCGTGGTCTCTGCTCGAGGGTGGCTAGTGGTAAATCCGCTGGGAGTCGCTACACCTACGGTTGGGTGGAAATGAGCACCCCTCTCAGTAGTTGCACCCACTTCTAGTGGTATTTATGATAAGTATCTTACATATTGCATCGTGAAAGTTATATACTGATATATATATATATATATATGCTCATAGAACTGTGAAATTGTGAACGATTTCAGTATAAGAATGTCTGCGCAGTGTTTGATATGAATGAATTGATATATGCTTATCAAAGAGGAAACCATGCACGAATTACGTTGATAAATAAATATAATTATGCCTAGATTGAACTAAGTTAGGCTTCCAGCCCATTCTCGGGAAGTTGTTTCCCCTTACCCGTCTCCAGGAAAGCCCCAGAATAGATCTCTTGCAAAGATTCCCTTCTGGGAAAGGTTTTCCAAGAACCTGGAAAAAGGAATTGAATGGGAAAGTCTTAATAATCCTGTATGAGGAGGAATGACCCTCTTAAGGTTCTGAGGTAGCAGCGTAGGGATAAGAAACAAATTGACGAATGAGATCTCGTCGGATGACCCGTAGTCATTCATGACCGTTAGATTGATGAGAGTAACAAGGGAGTTACATACCTTGACCCTTTTTCCCTCTATCTTCGTGAACAACGAGGAAATCGGGATCGTAGATGCCAAGGTCCATGAGAACATTTGGACCATTTTCCTTTCCACATCCACGAAGTAGTGGAAGAGTGTGCATGGTGGGATAGGTCTGAGCCGTCAGATCCTAAGAAGATACCCGTCAGTCATTGGATCGGGAGAAGATGCCCGGAGTTTAGTCTCTGGAGTGTGCGCAGAAGAAGAGATCTGGACCATCGGATCTGGGTCCAAATACCCAACAGTCATCGGATCTGTCAGGAGTCACATGGGATTTAAAATCTCATAGGCTTAGGTAAAATCCCAGGGTCATCAGGATATCGACATTCTCGTGGAGAAGGGATCGGGGAAGTCCATAGTGAAAACCCCGATACAAATCCGAGTCGTTAGTTTGGGGAGACAACTGTTAGAAATCTGAAGAGATTCAGGATATTCGGCATCGGGAAATCGGAGTTCCTGAGGTCGAAAGAATTGGGACATCACAAGTCTCGAAATCCCAGAGAAATCAGGACTGTCCATCAGAGGAGGACGCGTGGCAGTAATCGGCGCCATTGACGAAAGTCCCGACAGGAAGTTGTTGATCGGCATTTGGGTCATCGGGATATCGAGGATCCTGGTGACAAAGTGTTTATGCAGGATGGAATCATGAAGTCCGAAACCCCGATGAGTGGGAGCCAACTGTCAGCACAACAGACAAGGAAGGAAGCACCATTGTGTGGGCCAGATGTCAACATGGCAGAGAATCGGGGTTTGAGGGATCGGAAGTCCCATAGGAAAATATTTTTCAACGTTTAAAACCCCGAACCCCGAGGGAGATCAGGGACCGTTGATCTAGTAGACGATCACAACCATTGATTAAGATAAAGGCGGGTAGGAGTTGCTAGCTGTCAGCATAGCGAGGAGTCGGGATTCGAGGGATCACGAATCCTGGGGACGATTGCACCTTGGCATTGGAAACCTCGAAGCCCCAATAGGTAATATGACTGCGGTCATATAGAGGAGGTCACGTGGACCAAGAGTCTAATCTGGAGGGCTAATGGAAATTAGAGCTCATCGGAAATTTTAAACCCAAAACCCCGGAAGGAGGTAAGACTGCGGTCACAGGGATAGTGGTCATATGGGCTAGGAGCCTAGCCAGGGGAGCTAGTGCATAAAGAGTGCATCGAGATTCGAGGGATCGCAAATCTTGAGGACAAGTGCATTTTGGCACTTGAAAGTCAGAAGCCCTGATAAGAGGATATAAAGCTGCGGTCTTATGAGAGCGGTCATATGAACCGGAGGGCATAGCCAGGAGGGGCTAAGGCCGGAAGAGAGCTCATCGGAGATCGCAGAATCGAGAGCATAGGAACTCTCGACATCAGAAAGGACGAAACCCCCAAAACCTTGAAATTGTCATCAGGAAAGACCACCGTTATGAGCAGAAATTTGGGTAGGTGCATGAAAGACCTGTGGATCAGGGATTGGCATTTTGCCGCTGCAAGCTTCGGGGATTCTCATTATTGAGAATTCAACGAAAAAAATTGATTTTAGGTAGTGGGTATGTTACAAAGTGGTATCAGAGCATGGTTACAACACTTGGCTTGCTTGGGCTCATGCAAGAGCCGTGTTAGAGGATATTGTTATCTGTGTTTCTCTTTAAGGAGAAGGACTGCATAATGAAACTATAATTTGGAAATTTCTATAACCCCTCTGTTAAAATGGTAACTACTCTCATAGGAGTAGGGGTGCACTAATCATTATTACTGATAAGATATGAGTGCAAATAACAGAGGTGGAATAAATTGTGCTATGAAGCTGCACGAGCCGGAAAAGGGACATGAACCGAGTTGTTCTGTTTTAGTGTAACGATGACTACCTACTAAAACAGGTAGAGTCTCTTGCGATTAAGATGGATGGTTAGGTAAGGATTAATACCTAAAGGAAGAACCCCTTCATGATTTGGGAAATCTGGTAAGGACTGGTAGGATCCTTAGAAGGTCATGACCACTGTATTATTAAGAGAGTAAACCCTGAGCATATAATTCCGCATGATTGAGAGGACTAGTGAAAGTATGTAGGGTCAGATTTACCTAACCTATAATGGTTAGAATCGAAAGTGAGGATAACCTGTTTGAGAAGTCCTTTGGGACTGTTGCTAATTCCCAAGAGTGACCCTTGTTGGTCATTTCCATAAGGAGAGGGTAACACCCATATGAGTTAGGACTATGAGATTAGCCTTGTAAGTAACTTAAAAATCTCAGAAGATATAGTAGGAGAAATCCTTTAGAAAATAACTTTGAAGATTTGTATGGGATCTAGAGTCAAGATCCATTCAGAAAGAACCAAAACGTTTCAGGTTGTTCTATCTCGGGAAGTAGCACATTGGTTAGTTGCGAGGAGATACTGGAATTTCACAATTCCAGAGATAAAAGGATTTGAGGTTCTCCATAATAGAAGTCCCGAAGTCGCGGAATGCGAAATCGTGACATAATCACAACCGTCGGTTGGAGAGTCGTTGGTGACCATTAGACCTAATTAATCAACGAAGGAGATAAGGCTGATAACCTCTCATCACTCATAATCTCAAGAGGAATAATGTCTGTTAGATTGGAATCAACGAGAGTTGTTGATCTAGAGCTTCGAGGTTTCATCTATGGGAAAATGGAAGCATAGACTTCCCAAAGACACGCCAGGTAAATCACCAATTTGATCAGGTCCGTTGATTGCCATGGAGATCTGGAACATGGGATCCGGATTGCTGGGTCTGCATAGATTAGAAGTTGGGAAACGGTGGAGCGTTATCCACGGATTCGCCGAAATACGGGATCCTGACGTGTGTATGAGAATTGACCCTAGATTTCGAGCGACGGGTCATGTAGATGAAAGAGCCAAGAAAACTTTAGCCTTGGTCTTTCAGGTTTTCGGATTTCAAGAGTTAGGGAAAACATAATTCCTTACAATGGGAATTCCAAAATCATGAAATGAGAAACACCCTTTTAAATTTGGATCGTGGTCACCGCCGGTGGTTGCGTGAGGAGAGGATGTAAGCCAGTATAATGAGTAGCGCATGAGTTTAATGCATCGAGGAGCTTCCTATTAAGAAGCCTGATACTCATACCAGTAAGGTATGAATGATGTATAAAACGTGCAAGTAATTCACATGTATGATGTAAGAGCATAAGTATACTAAAGGCCCAACATGATGTCCTTGATGAGTGAAATGTGAGGCAAGACTTACACTTGCCAAAATTGAATGAATACCATGGATGCATGGTTGACTCCGTTCTGAAGAGTCGTGAAGGATAACTTAAAGGGAATGTACTCCATATCCCCAGGAAAGATCCAGTGAAATTAAATGAAAGAGTAAATGAGCAAGGATGCTCTGTTGTCATGATAAGAGGCAAATGTTTATGCCTTTGCAGATCACAATGAGAAGGACTGTGAATAAATCCTGAGATGACTAACTTTAAAAATGGAAATGTATGTAGGCTATGAAATATAACTATGATAGCTACATGAAGGCTTAGGATTAGGAAAGTCGTTAAGTACATCATAGATGTAAGTTAACAAAGATGCATGTTTATATTCCTTAAGGGGATATTTGGTAGACCACTAAAAAGATAACTCAAGGTTGAGGCCATCACAGTGGTGATGGATCTGCAATGAGGAAGTTACATGCTGAAGGAGTTCCTAGTGGAGGAACTGTATAAGGTCTCTGTCAGAGGAACATAGTCACAACCCTGATAATTCTTAAAGGATTGGACAATGGGCTGCAAGGCCTATCCATGTATAAGAATCATGTAAGTAATAGAAGACTAATAACCAAATAGTGACCATTCTGATAACCTAATGGAAGTGTGTAGGATGCACACATCCCTGACCCATTATGAACAAAGAGTTGCTACTAAAGCATGTTGAAGTATCCTAAGAGTTAGGATGGGCCTAAACTAGGGCTGCTCAGAAAAAGAGCAGTTGTGGAAACCAGTTTGGTTGGTAAGAGGCCAGTAAACCCCCTGAGTATGATTAACTGAATAAATGAGTACGTTTAATTGATACAACTTGGTTGAATCTGCGATTAAGGAAAGGCAGTGAGGCCTTAGAGATAACTTGACTGGGCTGAAAATCCCCAAGCGATGTAGAAAGAATTGGAAGAAGGGGAGAGCTCTCAATTCTTTCTTTGACTGTGCATCACACTTTTAGGGGATGAGAAAGCCAGTACATTGATGAACGAAAATGATTTGACACCATAATAATGATGGTTGTAATGCTGTGAAAATGATTGTGAACTGTTGTGTTACACTCATGAAAAACATTAAGGATAATGTGATGAAGTGCATACGAATATGCTTTACATGCCTGAAAATGT
>JASDQU010378708.1:0-11277 GCA_032191745.1 Picea mariana | reverse complement strand
ATTAAACCTAATAAATAAATTAATAATAAGTTTCTCAAGTTAAAACCACATGAGAACATCACAAATCCAGCCATGTTAAGAATTGATGCTATTAATCTCTAAATTGTGAAATCCCCTAAATTATGGAGTGCATCTCCCTTATCTGATGATGCAACTTGCTTATGTGGCTGCATATACAAGATTAAACATAAAACACTGGGCACATATAGAAAAGCCTTCCCCACCCTAAATTGTGCAGTGCATCTCCTTTATCTAGTGCAACTTGCTTCTGTGGCTGCATATACAAGATTTAACATAAAACACTGGGAACATATAGAAAAGCCTTTCCCACCCTAAATTGTGCAGTGCATCTCCCTTATATAGTGCAACTTGCTTCTGTGGCTGCATATACAAGATTAAACATAAAGCACTGGGCACATATAGAAAAGCCTTCCTCACCCAAAATTGTGCAGTGCATCTCCCTTATCTGGTGCAACTTGCTTCTGTGGATGCATTATTATTATTATTATTAGTTGAAGAGTCTGAAATGTTAATTTTGGTTTCAGGATGGGCAATCGTGTAAAATCGAAGTTCAAAACTTGGGCACTCATGCCATCCTTAAAATTCTCTGTCCATGGAGTTCAAGATTGCTCCTCAGAACTCATAAGGCTCTGGACGAGTGTAGAGTGGATGTTGTGCAATCTATCATGACCAAACATGGAGGCAATGCCGTGTACTACTTCATAATTGAAGTAAGGATCATTTTCTCAACCTTCGTTAGAGGTTTTTTTTATCATCTCCTCTACTCAGTTTTAAAAAAATGCAGCAGTTGGCTTGATTTGTGTTTGCTTTGTTGCCAGTTTACTTCAGGTACTCCGTGCATAGACAAGCTAATAAGCACTCTTGAAGAAGCGTCGAGAATTACGAGTTAAGGAGGCTGTCACATAGAAAAATAATATCATTGCATCTAGTGGTGTCATTTCTTATTTTATCAGACTGTTATACACTGTAATCTCGTGCCACGGTGCCCAAAAAATACGATTTTTTTGTCAAACAATATGGGCGTAACTTCAGACTGAGAAGGCAAATGCCTTTGACAATAAATTATATAAATGATAAGATTACCAAAAATATGATATTGATAATGTCTATTATCAAATACTGAGCAGTGTACATATTTGCGAATATCTAATAAAGATTCGGCTTTTAATGTCAATTGTATAGGAGATATTGTTTTTTATTTTTATGTCAAAAGGCGTACACCTATTGATAATGGGCACAATTAATGATCTTTTAATTTTAAATTCTAATCTGATGGCTAAGCATTGAAGATGCTGGTATATTCTTAGTCGTCCTCCAAAATCAATGCTTCAGATTTATTGTTCATAACTTCCTTGCATTTATGACGGCATCCGTTAACATGTTTACTTTTTTACATTTATCTAATCACATTATAAATTTACTGTAAAAATACACAATTGTCACGTTTAAATGATTAAGGAGGATTAAAATATATGCAGACCACGTTTATATCATTAAAGTTTATATTATTAAAAAACACTCTGCACACCTTTCATTTTGGTGTCACTCATTCATTTTTTATATCTAAAAGGTCGTTTGATGCCACGACCTGCACGGACGTTTAATATTCACCTATCATTATTCAGAACGCACTCAAATCATACCATACCTTTGGCGCGCATGGGGTAATTTTTGTCGTGTTGTTTATGTGCGCTCTGTGTTGGAGTCGGCTCAGTCACGGCTCTTGTTATGAATGGAACCCTTTCGGCGACGCACTCAAATCATACCATACCTTCGTCACGCATGGGGTAATTTCTGTCGTGTTGTTTATGTGCGCTCTGTATTGGAGTCAGCTCAGTCACGACTCTTGTTCTGAATGGAACCCTTTCAGCGTTCTCCAGCCGCGAGTCGGTTGTGCTAGTAATATTGTCAACTTAAATTCATTTTAACTTGAAATTTATCATGTGTAGAGAGGAACCAATTCTATTGATCTACAATAATTTTTTAAGTTTAATTTTTTTAAAAGTATAAAACTTTAAGTTAAAGCCAAGCATTATATATTTTTTGTTTATTTAATATTATAAATTTTTCTAGTATTAATTGAGAGTGGAAGGAATTATACATCTTCTTCATACTCTATTATAAGGGCATATATGTAATGCCTCAGGATTTTTTCCGAGCACACGCTCTCCTTCCATGAGCCAAGACGACAAATTGGATGAGTTAGAGGGCACCCAGACACTTTATAGGTGAAGTTGGGATCTTTAGCTTCCGTGCCTAAGATGATTTCAACAAGACTTGACTTGCGACGGAGTGTGACTTGACTGAAGTGGCGAGTCGGGTGGGCGCCCCATGGAAACAATGGGTGCCCTCACCAAAAGATGGAAGGTTGGACGACGGGTGCTCCGATAACATGAGTGCCCAACTGATCGAATGTTGGTACGAAGGTTTGTGGCAGCTCCACACCCCAGGCACCTTGGGCGCACACCAAGGGGAGTTGATCGAACAATGAAGGAAACAAGAGTCGGGTAGCTTGGATGCCTTGGGCGCTCGCCGCGCCAAGGGGAGTTGAATGAGAAAAACTTGTTGTGGACGCAAGACAAGAGATGGACCGAATAGTCAGACATGCGCTTGACTTGGGCTCCCGAGACGAAGGACGAGTCCAACAAGTAGTGAAGAGCATGCCCAGGAAAAGGGAGCGTGCCCTTTCGCAAAAGTCGCCTTGGACCGAATGTGGACAAATGATGAAGAGGTGGGTTGCTTCGGTTGAACGGACACATCACTTGGCAAGGACTCACGCCTATATAACCAAGGGAGCTCACCATTGGAAAAGAAGGGTGGAAAGGATCCAAGAAGTCAAATATGAGGCAAGTATGAATCAAGCTAAGGGGCACACAAACTTGTAAGAACCGCAGGCCGAAGAATGAAGCACGAAGGAGAGAGTCATTTGGTTTCTAACTAAATCAAGAGAAAGAGAGGGCACACAAGGGAAACTCATTGAAGCAGAGTTGTTTGGTTTTGCAAAGGTTGTTTCTAACGGAACATAAGCTCCTTTGTATCTCTTTCTTTGTGTGGCACAAGTTTAGCTTGACACACTGCAATTCTTGTTAATAAATGATTTTGGGTGTTAGGCCGGTTTGGACGTGCACACATATGCTTCGGTTGTTTTATATGAATGGTGTTTTCTTTACTATTGAAATAATCCAAGTATAAAAAAAACGCAGACATAACTAAGTAACCAACGAAACTAAGTGAAGGAGTAGCCTAGGTTGAGTAATTTGTTTTGGTCTTGCCATCGAACGAAAGATGTTGGTGTCGCACGGTGACTGGGAGCATTGGGTGTTTTCGCTGCCCAACTGTAGGTTTGCCAGGACCGTGACAAGTGGTATCAAAGTGCACATCAGAGAAAGACCGTGGACGTGGTTATGGTGGATGACTTGGTGATTTCTTCACCATTGTCACTATCGTGACAATTAGTATCAAAGCACACAACTTAAGCAACCAAGCAGGATCAGTTTGGGTTCGTTGAGTAGTTGGTGATTGCAAAAACAATTATGCAATGATGGAGGGAAGAACCATCACAAAGTTGCAACAATGATCACAAAAGGAATACATGTGCGAAAAAAGTGACCTACATGTGATGGAAATGATAAATGAAGATCGAAAGAAGCTGGCAAACCTTGATGAAGAAGTGCGGATGTTAATGGAAGCAACCGATAGAAGTTTAGAGAACATGAGGTCAATCACCTCATGGTGGGACACATGGGATGAAAGACAGAAAGCTCTCTTAGTAGAAAAAGGTTGGCAAGTCTCGGAGAAAGATTTTCGCAAGGAATGTGAAGCCATGTCCACTATCGTTAATGTCATGGAACAACATAGTTCATTTAAATACAACAACTCTATCATTTGTGAAGGTCACCACTTTGCAAGGTATTACCCAGAGATGAGAAAAGCTAGTGCATGGAAAGAATTTTGCAGGGAAGAACTCATTCATGGAAATGAATTGTTGAGCTCAAAAAGGGTGGAGTCTCACATGAACGGGGACACCCAGGATAGAAGTGAAGTTGCAGCCAAGAAGCAGGATGAATTATTTAACTATAGAGGTAGTCCAATTCGTTGTTTCTTGTGAAACCTTAACCATTTCATAATAAATTGTCCATTGAAAGAACAGGTTGAATGGATGGACAAAATCCAAGAGCAACTTGGAAGGAGATAGCTCACAACCTTGGAAGAACTAAGCCAACCACAACTAGAACTGACAAAGGAAATGATTGAAGGGTTAGAGGATTTGATTGAGCGTTTGGACGAGTTCAAGAGAAGGGACCATATGAAACATTCGGAAGACAGAGAAGCTAGAATTTGTTTTTTGGATGCAACGATGAGTGGATTGAAGGTGGCATCCGTATTTGACACCGAAACAACTCACAGTTTCATTAGCGAACAAACTGCTACATCGCTCTATATTAAGTCTGAGCGAAGTTTGGTTGCATTCAATGTCGTCAACTCAACATTGAAGCTAGTGAAAGGGGTTGTTCGTTCAATACCATTGAGAATCAAGAGTTGGTTTGGCACTTGGGATGTGACCGTAGCTCTGTTAGATGATCATGCAATGGTCTTGGGAAAGGACTTTCTCAGGCATGCCAAGGAAGTTCATATGTTGGTGTTCTTGGATGAAGCCAAAACACCAAGTGTGACCATGAAAATGAAGAGAAAACTTGGATGGAAGCCCAAAAGTATTGCATTCAAGTTGATTGAGGGAGTTTGTGGAAGTGTAGAGAGACTTTGTGACATTCTGCAATAGCGAGAGGTGGGTGCAGCAGCGAGAGGTGACTCATGCCATATTTTCTTTAGATGTCATGAATGAAGAAAAACGAAGTACACAAAGGTTGACAACTTTCGATATTTCGTCAAAGTCTATCTTGGAGAAGATGGACCGCTTGTGGATCCTGCACGACGAGAGGCAAGTTGGGGAGGATGAGTTGAAGTCTTTTGTGACATCACTTGCAGAAGTCATCACATATGAAATGCAACCTGAGTCAAAGTGCACCACAAACTCTAAGTTTTGAGACGAAGGAGGGCATGAGGGAACTCACTCAGCTAGACTTGGAGGATACAGAGGAAGTGGTTATGGAAGATCGAGACCCCACAACTATTGTAAACTATCGCAGACGAGCGATGGGGATCTATTAATTTTGTTGGATGTAGAACGACTTGAGAATTTGGGTTTCTCACAAAAGGAATTCAAACTAGTCCTTAGGTACTTGCACATAGAACATACATCAGACACATCATTCACCCGAAGCCTTGGTGGTGTCCTCCGAGAATACTTAATCTGTTTAGATTGAAGATGGGTGCATTGCCAAGGAAGTAAGCAATGCGACCTTGGTTCCTTGGTGAAAAGGTGTCAAAACAGAAGTTGGAAAACAAAGGCAATGGTTGTTCAATTGCAAAAGACAGAAGTCAGTACATGAGGGTGCAGACAATAGTTGGGTAACTTGACAACAGTTGGGAAGCTGAGTTGAAGACTTAGCGAATTTTGGGCAAGGGTGAAGAACTTTCCTTGAGATTGAGAATTGAACCAAGAGACATGAGTTGCGGACATAAACTATTTGAGGATGTGTGGAAGTGCATACTCACATATTGGATGCAACAACTGGACTGATCTCCGGACTAGTTTGAGATGTGGGAGCTATAGCTGTGTGTGGAAGCATGAACTTGGGTTGGATTATGGAAGCAACAAAGTTCATGAAAATNAGTGTAGACATGGGATGTGATTGTGGATGATAGGTTGAAGCATAGATGAACGTTAATGGTGATCACAACATATGAAGCATGTTGAGATTATCGGAATGGAAATGACTTTGAGTGGGGGAGAGTGTAACTCCATGAACCAAGATGACGAATCAGGAAAGTTAGAGGGCAATAAGATGCTTTATAGGTCAAGTTGGGATCTTTGGGCGTTTCTGTGCCGAAGATGATTTCACCAAGACTTGACATGCAACAGAGGGTGTCTTGACCGAAGTGGTGAGTTGGGTGGGTGCGCCATGGAAGCCATGGGCGCCCTCACCGAAAGATAGAAGGTTGGACGACGGGTACTCCAGCTGCATGAGCGTTCAATTGATTGAATGTTGGAATGAAGGTTTGCGGCAACTCCATGCCTTGGGAGAGCAAGCTCGCCAAGGCCGTGACAATACTTCTATGCAAAACGTGTCTCTCCACACAATAAACAATAAATTAGGATCATTGTTGAGTAGGGAAGGAATTACTTATTTTACTAATACTAAAGTGTAAAAAACACCTCTCAATACAATGACAACAAATTTTATAAAAACATCTCCGCAATTTTGTTTTTTGAAATCAATAACGTTTCCATTTGGGATTGTTTTAACTATTTACTATAAGGGGATAAGGGATAAGTTTTTATGGAAGAAACTCAAGGTGGACAATTTTTTAGTAATAATTTTCTCCTGTTATGGTTGTTGCACTTTACGAATTAACCAAAATAAGAGGTGTTTCACTTAAGTGGAACAAATATATTTAAACAAGATACTTTCAATGTTGCTTGTTCTTTCCTTCTAAATCAATGTTTCATTTCCTAATCCTATACTCAGAGTGCCTTGTAAATCCACATTTGATTTCATAATCATATAAGTAGAAAGAGTTGTAGCATTATATTTTTAGAAAAGGGAGAGAATTATAACATTATTTTCTTACAAAAGGGTTCACACGAATGTTGCACATCCAATTTCATTTCACTAAATTTTTTCCCTCACAAAATGGTAATGTGTCTCAATATGTTTTGATCTAGCATGATACACTAGATTGTTGGAAAATTTGATAGAACTTTGGTTATCACACTTGATGGTTGTAGGTAGTTGTTTCTTTTCTCAAACATCTTCGAGAATCCGTCTAAGCCATATTGCTTCACAAGTAGCATTGCATAATGCTTTATACTCAGCTTTTGTGCATGATAGATAAACAATTGGTTGTTTCTTAATGCTCCATGACACAACTCTAGATCCTACATTGAACAGATTTCCAAAGATTGGCCTCTTGTCATCTGGATTTCTAGCCCAATCAAAATCAAAATGACCTGTAAACTCAACATTACAATCATTAGTGTATTTAATACTGAAATCAATGGTGCCTTTTAAATATTGAAGGACTGTCCTGGATGCTTTCCAATTATTCTTATGAGGCCTAGCCATAAATTGACTAAGTATACTGACATAATATGCAAATATGGCCTAGTTGTAGTGATATAATTTAGACTTCCCACCAATTGTCGATACAAATTATCATTCACCTTCTTTGTATCATCATGATTGTTGAGCTTAACATTTTGTTCTAACGGAGTATACATTGTCCTACATTCATTCATGTCAAATCTACTAAGTAACTCATTTGTATACTTTCTTTGTATGATTAAGGTCTTACCACTATCCCTCCATACCTCAAGGCCTAAAAAGTAATGTAACTTTCCAATATCCTTCATCTCAAAAACTTGTGGCAACTGTCTCTTTATATCGTCAATCAACTTAGTATTACTTCCTATTATAAAAAGATCATCAATATATAAATAAATCAAAGCAATATGACCATTTTAATCCTACTTGATATAAAGTTTCTAATCTCCTTTACTTTGAATGAATCCTTGTTGAAAGAAGAAATTATCAATTTTAATAAGATTATAACCCTTGGACATCAGCGGACCGAAGTTTAAGATGGAGATAATTACAGTTAAGTCTCTTAGCATTTTCATTCAGTCTAGAGAGTGAGAGACATCATAGGCGAAGGAAAGGGCTCAACACAAAAATTCATACTGAGCATAGGACATAGGAATGTAAATTCTAATTTTAATCTCAAGTCAACATATGATTGCAATAACTACCTCTGTTTAAAATCTTGCAAATGGTATAGACTAAGTACATCTAACGTATATAATTTTCACATTATAATTTAATGGCACACTACTAATTCCCAATTTGTACAGAGTCACTTAATTGAAATGGAATTTATGCAGAACCAAACAGAAGTGTATCCAAACCTGCTCGTATTCACCGATCCAAAAAAAATTCTTAATCCGTACCAGATTTATTAGAACCTTCTTCATTTAAAAAAAAAATAGGAGAAAATGCGTCAAATCATAGGCTAAGACAATAAACCAAAATGAAGTTCTAGAGGCTATCAATATTAATTTTACTTAACTATAACATTATAAGGTTACAACAACATAATTAAATTTTAATCTAAACAAAATCTATTGTATCAGGTCTAATTACATGCTTTTACAACTAACAACTAATCAATATATAAGCCTCAAGGAATCAATATACAATTATACAATGTTTATACGTACACATAAAAGTCAGTCCATTTAACAAGATACACCAAGATCTTCATATTTCATTAAGATGTATATTGACACAATATTTCATCAGATAACTTAAATAACTCGGAGATTTAATTTCCAAATAATTCAAGTCACTATTAGGAGCCTTATGTCGACTTCACCTAATGCTGCCTCGATCTTGCAGGAGCTTTTCGATCACTGAGAAGAATCATTGGTTACCTCCCACCAATGCGAAAGGGTACTCTTCTTCCCCAATCCCCCACGTGCCACAAAGGGGTTGTATAGATCCAACCTCTAACTCTAATTATGGTGTTTCTGCTAGCAAGTGTGAGGTTCCCACCTCTAATGCTACACCAAGTCCAACTTGTCGTTCCAATGACCATCCAACAATAGGGGAAAATAATGATCCTTCTTTCCTCATCCATCCTTTCTTTTATAGCACAATTATGAATTGACACCTAAGGTGTAACACCTCGGGTTTTGAGCCCCCATATTAAATAATGTATTGTTACATTGCTAAGAGGCCAGAGTGCCCAAACAATTATGAAAAGGCCAGTTTTCCTAATAAATGTAATGTGTTATCATGATTAATAATAAATGCATCGTTGGTTCCTAGACGTACAAAGACTAGAGTTATAGGGGGCTATGATTCCACAAGAGAGGGGGCTTGAGGGGATAAGTGCATATTTCATTTCTTTAATTACCCATTTTGAGTAATGGGGGGGAAATCAGTTACGTGAGATCTTGGGAGAAGGCCAAGAGGTTCTTGATCCCCATGAATTACAAAAGCCCGTCCTTGGTCTGTGGAAGGGGTTCCCTGGTTGGGTAATTCTCCAATTTTGTTTTGGTCATTCGCTCACTCTCATTCCGTCCCCATTCTGGTGTTGTTGTTGGTCACCTTACGCATTCATTCACTCAATTTGTTCATTGTTCATCCTCTCTCATGGAGTCTTTACTCCACGTATTCCTTCACTCACTCATCTTTCATCTTTAGTGTTTGGATTGGGAAAGGGAATCAGACCATTGAATAATAACCATGGTTTTATGGGATGTAGAGATTGCTGGTGTAATCCAGCCATGATTTGAGGCATGCATGTCTAAGATGCATTGGCATGTGTCCATCATTTCTCACAGTTGTGAGTCTTGAGAGTCCCAGCATGGAGATTCTGGACCAGCTGCACTGGAGCCCTGGAAGGAGAAGGACTTCCTGAGGGACTACATGGCAGAGAAGGGTCGAGGTCCATTCTCTTAGGTGGTGTAGGATGGGTAGAAGAGAGTTGGGTACTTGGATTGTTGTGAGTGTTGGAGAATCCTATGAGAGCTTGAGTGTTGACTGGTTTGGGAAGCCAAGTAACACTCTGGAACTGTCCTTGTGGATTCATAGCCTTAGCTCAGGGGTGACATTGTTGTTGAGACTTGGAACAACAGTGTCTACGGTTGGGTGGAACGTTCTTTGTCTGCAGTCAGTTGGTGTTTTCTTTTATAAAAGATAAGTGATCTCTGTTATGGTTTCCTTTTCTTGTGTATTTATTTATGTTGTGTATTAAATTATTATATCTGAGATTTGTACTTATAATATGCATGCTTACTAGTTAGTGTTGTGCATGGTATATTGTGCATGTATTTTATGTCTTAGTATGAATCTTGATCATTGCATGTATGTATTTCATGCTTCTTTATTAATTAATTATTACTAGAGTTTCAAAATCATCCAAGAGGTGGGTTCTTGGTGTGGCATGCCCGACCTGTGGGAGGTTGCATATGTTTCAGAGAAGAATTGTAGCGGCGTTTCATGAATTGGGTGGTTGAGTACGTAACAAATCGGTATCATAGCTTTGGGTTCAAACACCGTACTGTTACGAGCCAGAACAAGTGTGGATCGGGAAGATTTGTTGTCACAAATTTTATATGTCTGTGCAAATTTGGGGAAAAACGCTGGAACATTTGAGTGAAATTCCCCAAATTCTTGAATGGATTTGAATTTGAATGATTCTAGAATTGTCTAAGAATTTAATGGATTCGATCTACGGGTTGCGGACCCGAATTTGACTTAGAAGGTCAAAAAATTCAATTTTTAGTGGTCGTTATAATGTTGGACAAAGTTTGGCGAAATTACCAAATCGATGACTTGGATTGATTCAGCGATTTGAAATTTGAGGAACATCGACGGTTCGTATTCATTTTGGTTGTTTGGGGAGTTGACAGAAATCAACGATCAAGATCATCTTGGTTGGGAGATCAATGACCCAGATTCACCTGTGATTTTGTCAAAAATTCTAAGTGTGGAAGTTCGCCAACAAAAATTGCCGACGGTTGATGGTCGGGGATAGGCGAGTTGGGTGAAGGGTTGAAGATTGACCAAGGAAAATATGCTATCATCGAGGATCGATGGTCAGGGATCGACAGATTCTGGTGAAGGTTTTCTTTTTTTTTTGGACAAAGAAAATATCTGATCGTCGATGACCGATGGTCGGGGAACAACAGTTTTAGGTGATTTTTTTTTTTCAAACAAAGAAAACCTCCAAAGTCCCGAACTCCAGAGTAAATATGGACCGTTTGTGTTTAAGGACATGTGTCCATAGTGTTAACTCTCAAAAACGCACCGGCATTTTTGAAGGAAATATGCCTAATCTTGTAGGGAAATTTTGACTAGCTTCCCTAACTCTAAATCCAAATATGATTGCACAGTTGGAAATCTTATGATCTGTAGATGAAAATCGACTATTTGAACGTGCAAAACGGACATTCCACAGCCGAGAAAATTGATTTTTACCAAAGGCAATTTTTTGCTGGAAATTTTGACTTTCGGTGGTTTAGGCGAACAGGACGACTGTTCATTAACCACCGAAAGCTGCGCTTTCGGTGGTAAATTCGCACAGAATCTTGCCAGTCAACCACCGAAAGCCTGTTTTAACCAGAATTTT
>JASDQU010378706.1:0-11277 GCA_032191745.1 Picea mariana | reverse complement strand
CTATCACCCACTGTGTATATTTCTCAGAGAGAGAAAAAGGTGCCAAAGACATGAGTGCACGAAGGTTCTCTCAGTAACAATTAGAGACAGACTGATTGTAACTGCAGAAAAATGACTGATTACATCTACCAGAGAATTTGAAGAATCTCAGGGTGATCACCAGAGAAGCTGAAGAGTCTCAAGGTAACTGCTAGTGGAATTCAGACCCATCATAAAGACCCTTGACAGATGGAAAAGCGTCGAAGACTGTAGCTGCCAGAAAAGCCAAAGAATCTCAGGAACGACCACTAATGATGAACAGTCTCAGCATAACAGCCATGGATGAAGAACAGACTTAGCGTAACCGCCAGAGGTGATGGAGAGTTAGTTGGATGATCTAACAGAGGACTTGGCACTTTAATTATATGCAGAACAGAGAAGTGGAGGTTGCTTCTGTGGAGAGTAATTTCACATGGGAAAGAGCATGCTATGGACAGCAGCCGAAATGCACAGAAGAGGCACAGCGCATAGAATAGAGATGGATATCCGAGAGAGGTATAAAAATTCAAGGCGCGCATACAGAGACAGAGCAGAAGAATAGAAATATTATGAAGATGCGAGGAGGAGGACACTGAAGCAGGTAGAGCAGAGCAGTGTATCAGAACAGTGATAAGAACGGTAAGTCGTTGATGAATATTGTATCACTGTAATAGATTCGAGCAAGCAAAGATTAATATTTTAGGGTGGAAGGGAGGTTCTAGGGAGGATTGTTGTCCTCAAAGGTTCAAGTGGGTGCTTGAAAATAGGGATTTGTAGCTTTCATCTGGTTGCAGCCAGAAAAACTAGGGTGGCAAGGTGGTGCAAGGGAGAACTATTATTCTCTGTTATACAGGTCAGTGCCTGTGTGACTGGAAGTTGGTGCTTCCATCTAGTTGGTGCTAGAACACTTAGGGAGTTGGTGCTTCCTTCTAGTGGGTGCTAGAGAAACCAGAGAGTTGGTGCTCTCAACAAGTTGTAGCTTGCAAAATAGAGGTTGTAGCCTCAAGAGGAGTTGGAGCTCACAAGTATGATAATGTAAAGAAAATAAAGATTACTTATCATATCAAGAAGAAGAGGTTTTTCCCTTTATGGGTTTCCTCAGGAAATAACTGTCTCTGTATATTTCATGTGTGTGATTGATGTTTAATATTCTATTGCTTACTTATATGCATCATTGTGATCGTCATTAAGTGTTATGTGAAGAGTTTAAAATGGGCATAATAGTTTAAGCACAGTAACAATTGATTCACCCCCCCCTCTCAGTTGTTCAACATGTAATGCGGCCATAATCATGGAATAGGCCCACTTGGTAGTTGATGGGTAATAAATATGCCCACTAGATAGTTAAAATGAAATAATATAATAATAATGGGTAGTTGGCATAAATCCCTAGGAATACTCATGAGAAAGTATAAATACACATGAGTATCATTATATTGGATATGTTGGATGTATTATTTTGTAGCACGCATGGCTTGTGGAGTGATTCCTCCCATAAGGAGTGTCTGATGGTGTTACCCTACCTTAAGGGTTCTTCTCTATATTCTCATGTTGATATTTTATGAAGATAAGGGTTTAATTCTCAAGATTAAGGGTTAATCTTTCATAAATTTTATCATATACCTATCCACTTGGGCATCTCCCTAGGTACCCCATAGTATCCTCCCTAGGTACATTACACAAATTTCTGATCTATTTGAAACTCTAATAAAAATTTCAATGATTTGGATCAATTCAGAAAAGGACAATGCTCGTAGGAGCATCTTTCCACCATGCTTGAAACCTGGATCATGGAGGAATTATAATCATGCTTGAAAATTCTACCAAACTCTTATAAAGTTTGAGGCTAGAAAGATAATCCTTTTACTACAAGATTAGCTTACTCCCCATGATTACCATTACTCATTTGTTGTGCAGGAACTTATTGAAAATAAAATGAAATGACAATCTTGGGTGACAAGGTGGTCATTATATTATGCCTGGCATGTCTTGTGGTGGGCTAAGATCATTGCAAACTGTTCACTCGAAATCTTGTCACCTATTATAAAAAGATCGCAAATGATTGCAAGGCCTATCTGTTAGCACTCTGTGAATTTGTTCGACCTATAAAACAAACGACAGAGGTAACCTACAAACCACTTTAGAGTTGGGTACTAGCCTGCTCAGCTCAAAGAGGGCTCCCTCCTGTCACTTGGTCTTTAACAGATGAGTTTTCTTTAATAATTCAATGGCTAGGTTCTGTTTCTTTGAAGGTTTTTTTATAATTTTGTTGGCAAGGAAGGGGAGGGACACTTAGGGCTATGGAGTCAAACTTCTGAAATGAATGGAAGCACTGACTGGTCAGTAGAACTCTCCAGAGGATAAAGGCTAAATGAGGCGATAAATCTGATAATATCATCTTCAACTTAGTTCTACTGACCAGTCAACTTAATAACATCTTAATATCATCTTAATATCATCTTCAACTTATCTATCCTTTCCTGCAGGACTTCATTCTCTTTTTGAAATTGAGCCATTCTTTCATCCTTTGCCTACATCTCCTACTTCAATTTCTTTATGCTTCCTTTTAGGCCTTTGATTTCTCCTTCTTTTAGGCTAACTTGTGACATAGCCTAGACAAGTTCTTCAGTGTTTGGCCCAGCTTCTACAGCATGAGGTACAACTACAACTTTTTTTAGCAATTATATCTTCTCTTGTGACCATTTCACATTTTCTCGTTCCAGTTGCAACACTCTAGCCTTGTAGTCCAATGCCTCTTAACGAAGTGTTTCCTTTTCCTGTTCTAGAGCAACCAGTTATGTTGTTTGTGGATGCTCTGTGGAAAACATTTTCAATTTCTTCTTCAAGCTTTGAATTAATTTGTCTTTTTCATCCAATGAGGATTTCACCCCTTGGGGGCCTTCAGATTCCAGCCTCTTGACCTAAATCTTCCAACCTCTGCTAGACGCTTTTTCTTGCCTCAACTTCCCTTCCAATTTAATTGCATAAGATGACAACTTTGAATTCTTCAAGCTTAAACTCAGGTAATCATAATACAACATATCACTGGTATTCTTATGGAATTTGACCTTGTCTGGAGCACTAATGTTGTCATACCTTATCTTTATCTCAGAGGCTTTGTCTTCATCTGCAACAACAATGTTAAAGGTCCTCTTTTCAACATCTCTTACTGTGAACAGAGAATATTTATGCTGAGAAATTTTTTCCACTTCAGGGACTAAATCCCTCATCTCACCCAGAGCTATGTTTCCCTTCTCAACATAATATTTTGCCAAATCTTCTTTAGATTGATAAGTTGCCTCGGATTTTTTATCAAAGATGTGTTTCTTGTTGCTAAAGGTTCTTGAGTTGCCTTCAATTTGGAGTTTTCTTTCCTTTTCAACCTCTATAGTTCTAGTGTCGCTTTCCACCATATCTAGATTTACTTGTTCTATAGGCTCTTCCTCCTCTAAATCCACTATCTATGGAGATTGTGAAATATTCATCTTCTTAGGAGCAATCTGTTGATCACTGGTGCCCATGGCCTCTTAACTGCTTCTTTTGTTGTAAACAATCATCTTAGGAACTTTGTTTATCAGTTTCTGAGAAGCTTGTTGTGTTTGACTTTGTTGCAGGGTTGCATCCACTTGTTGTGTTTGATTTGGTTGCAAGATTGTTTCCATATCAACACAGACTTCTAGATTTTCCATCTTATCAAAACCCTCAACATGTTCATGCTCATAAGGGGCATGTGTGTTCATCAATCTTCTCTTGGATATGATTTGGGGTGGATCATATCTTCTTCCTTGTATCTGTGCAAAACCAAACTCTTTGAGATTTTCTTGAATCTAAGATAAGCATGATCTAGTTTTGACAATCAAGGGGCCAGTGCTAAAAAGGAACTTGAGGTTGGATGCTTTGCGCAACTTTAGGAAATGATTTGTCTCGGATATAGTTATTTTCCTGATGAATTCAAGGGAAAAGATTTTGGGGATCAAAAAACTAGGCAATAGATAGGGGCATTCATGACAACCATAAACCCATATTACTATTGAGTTAATGAATAGTACCCAATCCCCCACTATGTTCTCTGGATTTGGCTGTAGATATCTCCTCATGTCATCCAAAACTCTAGGTAGGTTGGTTTTGAAAATCAAATTATAAACTCTGGACATGACTTCGTTTATGAAGATAAGCAATGTAATCCTTTTACATTCAGTTGATACAAATGTTGCTTCAAGAAATTATCTCTTATTGGCTTCCAAGAAAATCTTCATCAGATAGGTGTAGTATCTGAAATTCCTTAAAGAGAAAAAATTCACTAGTTGTTTATGGATATTATCAGCTATGAATTGATCAAAACGGATGCGGACTGACAGACCAGACTCTTACTTAAAAAAGGTCAAAAGGAAACTGAGAATGACTTCGACCACATGTTTTTCATTGTCTAGACCTAAAACTTGACTCAAAAGGGAACAGACCCATTGGACTTCAATAACCATTATACTCACATTCATCAGCAAAGATAGACCCTCTGAAAAATGTTTTGGTTTGACAATTGTCTGTAAAAGCAAATATCGGACCTCTGATGGACATTCTCTGTATACCCTAATTAGCTTTTCTTCATTGAAAGGTTCAGAATTTGCGGAAAAAGACTCTAGTATATCGAGGGACTCTCGAATTGACAGAATTTCTACCCTACACGTGACCTTGGACCCTCGTTTATTCATGACGACTCTTTCTTCATGTGAATATTTTTCGGCATACCAACCTATAAATTCGGGAAAAGGGAAAGCGATTTTGACAGCATAAGGGACTATGGTGGCCTGGACTGCTTCAAGGAACAGTATACACCTTCCTACTTTATCGGACAGGTTGCTTCTGGACATAGAGATGGGAGAAATGGTGATTTTGGTATCAAAAATGTTTGAATCTCGGTCAATTAGGGCTTCTTCATTCACCACGGGATCTTGTTATGTTACTGAGGTTATGATAGGATCCATGGTTGTGATGAAAAATACCTAGAAATGAGTAGAAATGGTGTGCAGTTGTTGTATTGTTGAGCTGCAATTGAAAGAGGGTGGTCGAGCCAAGGTTCAAACAGTCCAGTGTTCGAAATAATAATAAAATAAATAACAAATGCCCTTTTATACTTTTCCAAATTTTGGGGGCGTGAGGAAGTGGTTTGGGGCAACCCGCTTTTCACCCTGAAATGCACCTGGTGGAGCCATGTATCCTCGAACGAAAACCATGGTTTAAATTTTGGCTCGCTCTCCAAAATTAACCTCCGCACAGTTTCTCCCCCCTGAAATAATCCTCGATCGTTGATCTCGAGAGTTCACGAACCGCGACGTATCGGGCCCCATCGGCTTAGCGCTCCTGCCAGATTTAGCTATTTCCTGCCATATTTATAACCTTCCCTAGTTTATCAAGCTTCCAAACCGGTTAAGCGTCTCGCTAGATCCTGAAATCTTGATTTCACATATAAAAAATTAATGGTGACTAACATTATCTATACAATTATGATATAATATGAATAGGTGGGGTCCTCTATTAGAAAACACATAAATGGTCATGTTTCAAGCATTTCCCTTAGTATACATACATATATACATCGATGGTATTATGATGAAGATTCAAAAGTTATGATGTATATGATTCTTGGCATGATTTGATGTGGGTTGATGCATTTCAGTTCAATGCATGACAGTGATAATGACTTATCTTTGTTCTTTATCTTTTATTGAAATAACACTTGTGAAATTTATTTCCTTATTCATATGATTGCATATGCAAATAAGTTGGAATCATTCTCTATGCTCTTAAAGACATGTGAACTAGACATTTGACATACATGCAAATAAGGACAAGGTATGAGGGGCCAAGCATGGTTTTATAAGCCATATACATCTAAAAAGTTTACATAACATATGCACAAAACTTGTTATAAAGTCTTGGTATTTACAAAGGCCATGTTATGTGTACACTTTACATGGTTTTATATTTAAAGGTGATGGATAAGATTATGTTAAGTTTAAACATTAAATCTATAAACAAACGTTAATTGGTTTTGATATGCAATATGGAAGTGGTGCATATGTTTGAAAAGCATAAGACTTGGGTTATTACATAGTATGTAATATATGGTATAAATGGCATATGGTGAAATTGCAAACAAACTAAATCCTAGCCTATTCGCATGATCACCAATTTGATTAGTTATTATTGTGAAGTGACAAGTTTTGATGGAAATGAGCAAAGGGCATATTAAGTGTTTGGTTATGTGTTGACATGGAATTTTGGTATCATTCGTGATTGGTTTGTATGGCATATGGTGTATATGTTAGAGGCTCATGCGAATTGTTTGAAGTGATAAGTGGCATGCCCATGTGAGCTATGGTTGGAGACTGACGTGATGGGTTGGCCATGAATTAATTTGCAAGGCCATGGTAATTAATTCCATAGTCTCGTGTATACCACCCTCCATTCTACCTTGGGCATTGGTCATTTCATTTTGTTGGAGTTGTGGAGAGACAAAGCTCAAGCCTGGTTTGAAAATTATGCTACTGGTAGTTGCAACAATTGTTTTTCACCCATCAACATTATTATTAAAATAGCTCAAGCCCAGGTATGCACATATCAATTTGTTGAGCATTGTTTGCATGCATTTTGTGTAGTAATATTTTATTAATGGCTCTAGTTCTTGATTAGTTTTTGAGTATGCTTCTCTTTTCCCTTTCTTTTTCGCTCTTACTAAATAAGTTATCCAAGGGTTTTTGTTGTTTAAATGGCTACTCTGTGATGATTGTCTTCTTTGCTCCATGCATTATTTCAATTTCCATTCTTTTTTAAAAAATTATCAACATGGATGTTAGAGTAAACCCATTTGATATTTATTGGAATTGTGACCTAGGTTCAAGTTCTTGTAGTTTTTCTTCTATTATCTGGTGTTCTAAGTTGAGAAAAACATGTTTTGAGATCTATTGTTGTTTTAGATAAGGGTTTGGTGTTAAGCTCTAAGTTTGAAAATTGATATATGTACAAATATATACCAGCCTGGGTTTACTTTTGAAATGAATAAGTTATAGCCAACATTAGAAGTCTTTGTCTTTGTTGAGTCAAAAATGGGTTTTGAACTCACGACCCCAAAATATTTTTGAATGGATATATAAATTTGTACATGCCATTCGTTTCGGTATGCAACCAACTAGGGTTTATGATTGATTTTGGTTGTTTTGGATTTCAACCCCGTGTTTTTTATTGATTTTGGTTGTTTGAAACTAGTGGTGCATAAGCTTTTACCAGTTCTTTGTCTTCATTGAGTTGAAGTCATGTTTTGAACCCATGGCATTATAACCAATAAGAGTTTTATTTGATTCCGGCTATTTTGTTTGCACAAAAAATAGTTGAAGTTTCGAGCCCAAGCTATATGAGAATGGATGATGAAACAAAGTATGGTTTGATGGAACTTATAAAATCGACCCGTCCCTTCTTGTCTTGAAATATTTGAGCTCATAGTTTGGAAATATTTTTGGTTTATGGCTATTCTCTTTGTAACTAATCATGTTAAGGAAAGATAGTTGTATCTCTTGGATGGCTATAGTTCAAATTTTATTTATGTCCAAATCAAATATATAATTGGATCTATCTATCATTGGTAGTAAACTGACAAACTTCAGAACGATTTGTTTTCAACTCAAGTTCGTCATTGGGTACCATTTTTAATAAGTCTTTGACCATAGATGTAAAACCCCTAGGCCAAACCCCAATTGTAAATGTACATATAGGTTGGTGAGTCAAGATACTTTGGGCCATAGTGCCTTTGTATATAAGTTTTGAGGTCGAAGTGCCTGTGTGATTAATAGGATGGAAATCCTGGATGTTGAAAGGCCAATGAGCCTATCATTGTAATATGTAATCACTCAGATTATAAATAAAAATATAGCGTTGTTGCAGACCAACCAGAAAAAAGAGTATGGGGGGCTAGAACTCCATGAGAGGTGTTAGCGTCAGAAGTCACTCCTGGATTGCTTGCAAAAGCAGAGCCCAACGCCCATCAATTTTATGTCACGATAGTTTTAATGGGTGATCAAATGGGTAGAGACTCGGGAAGATATCGCTCTAACTCAGGAACTGAGTCTGGTATGTAAGGAACAAATGAGGTCTTGATCTAACTTCAGTCAGTGAGTTGATTAAAAGATGAGCAGGTGGAAGACTTGGTAAGAAGAGTGAGCAAACTACCTCAGGCAATAGGCCTTTCAGCAGTTTGTAGAAGAAAAACTCTGAATGAAAGATCCTCTTGGTTCAGGGCTTGGAGAAACTGAAAGGGGGACTTGACTGGATCCTCCAATTCCAAGTCGTTCAGCGCTAAGAAAATCACAGGGACCGATTAGAAACAATGCAACTGTTACAGTGATCCAACCTACATCATCCTATAACAGTTACAACTCGACTGGATCCTCCAATTCCGAGCTGCTCTAACATAGTGTAAACAAAGACGTGAAAGAAACTAACATTCATAAGGCAAGAAGTCTCAAAAGTCCATGCATAACTAGAATAATAGTGCTTCATTAAAATTTTACAACCAGGAGCCTTGCTCAACCATTGATGGATTACAAAATACAAAGACTGAGTCTATATACTAAGAAAAATTCGCCTAATAGAGGCGTGCTCAATCATCCAAGGCCTGGTGTCCCTTCAGTCAAACCCAGACGAATATTCTTCACCAGACTCCACCTTAACTACGCATGGCTCCTACAAGGGGAGTAGCTGAGCCATTAAGTGCTGAGTTAGTGTGTGTAGACCTCTCTGGCTAGTCGAGGACTCGTCATGGTGTCTTTGGAAAAAATCGGTACACAGGACCTTAACCAAGATTGAGATTGAATCAAATGGCACCTGGAGATCATGATGATCCCTTCTGTGACTAAAACCCGACGCCTTTGGCCCCTCTCGCACAGCTCTTTTATTTCCCAAGTGACCACGGGCTCTAACCCTGCGTTTATTCTCAAAGGCGCTTTCGGCATTTGTGAATAGGAAGGAGTTGATCCTTGCTTATCACAGTCGCGATGAGTGAAATGCCGAAATGGCTTAATTGGGCGCCACGTGTCCCTCTCAGATCTGATGGCCCTGAACTTACTCAGCGATACTGTGGGCCCGGGTCCTAGACGCTCGTGGCACTTCGTGCCTCAGGGATATGAAGGAGCTGCTCCTTGTGCTTCGAAGTTGCGATGGGCGAAAAAGGCGAGGAACCTAATCGCGCACCAGGTGTCCCCTTTGGATGGACGGCTGAGACTGCTCTGTGATACTACGGGACCGACTTTGGGCACTTTCAGCGCTTCGGGGTTCGGGGTTTCAAGATGTAGAATGACATGGGACCCTCACCCTTCGAACTCCTGAATGCCAAAAAGCCAACGTGACTAGATCTCACGCCACGCGTCCTTTGGATGGACGGTTGCTATCCTTTCCTGCATGCAATATGGGCGCTATGCATCGCGCTAATCTCGGTGCAACTCTGCTAATTGCGATTTCCCGCCGACCGTCGATCTGCTCTTATGGATGAATCTGGACCGTCGACAATATAGTTTCGCCCGCCTACTTGCTTGGAATCCTGAAACAAGATTTTTTCGTGCTACGCTTGGGCACTTCTCATGCAACTTGCAGCCCTGAATACTCTTGTGCCCAGGACAAGAATTGTTACTAACATTAGGCTCCATGGGGGATAGAGTCTTCCCTGTGATGCTCTAAGGACTCATTTTGCAGTTCAAGTGCCTTGTTGTTGGGCTATGGGGTCATTTATTTGAAACTTAAAGACGGAAGGAAAAACAATATTTACAACCGCGAAAGAGCCATGTGCGGCTCAAGAGAAAAATCTTTTTAGGAAATGCCCATTTACAGGGCCATTGAAAGCTTCTTGATCCTTCAAATCCCGTAACCTGTAGGTATTATTCGAGAATACTTTAGAGACTTTGAAAGGCCCGATCCACAAGGCTTCGAATTTTTCGTGCTTGCCTTTATCTTGTTTAGGAGCATCCCATTTCAGTACCAGGTCTCCTATCCAAAACTCTTCCTTCTTGGACTTCTTATCAAAAACCTGCTTGATCATTTGCTGATGGTCCTGAATTCTTCCCATTACCTGCTCCCTGGCCTGCTGGACTTCCACTAGCTGATGAATTCTTCTGATTATGTCATCAGGCTCCTCTCGATGATCCTGGAGGAATTTTGCTACAGGAATGGCTAAATGAGAAGGAAAAACAGCCTTTGTTCCATAGACTAATTGGAAAGGAGAGATGCCTATAGATCTCTTCGTGGTCACTCGATCGGACCATAGAGAAAATTTCAATCTTGAATGCCATGCCTTCTTGTTGTCTTCCAACAATATTTTGATGATCCTTATCAGGCTTTTGTTGGAGGACTCTGCTAAACCATTGCCCTGGGGATAGTATGGGGTGGAGTGAATCAGTTTGATCCTGAATTGCTCACAGAACTTGGCTAACGGCTCAGCCCTGGAAGAGGTTGCGTTATCAGTGAAAATCTTACTTGGGTAGCCGAATCTTATGATGAGGTCTTCCAGGAACCCAATGATTACCTGGTGGGAAGCACTCCTGGTGGGGATAGCTTCAATCCACTTGGTAAAGAAATCTGTAGCAGTCAGGATCCATCTGTGCTGCCCACTGGAAGTGGGGTGAATTTCTCCAATGAAATCTAGGCCCCATTGTTGGAAAGGTCCTGAAACAACCACAGGATTTAACGGCAAATACTTGAGCTGTTGTTTTCCTGCAAATCTTTGACATTTGATGCAAGCTCTGACCCTTCTGCAGATGTCAGTGAATACGATGGGCCAGTAGTATCCAGCCCTGAGGATTTTATAGGCTGTGGTTTTCCAGAAATGATGCCCTCCACATAGGCTATCGTGAAATTCAACCATGATCCTATCAGCCTCTTGTGGATCTACACATTTCAAAAACACCCCAAGGGGTATTTCCAATATAAAACTTGATCGATAAAGAAGTATCTAATTGCTTTGAGCTTCATAGCTTTTGCCTTGTTTCTTTGCAGGCCGTCTGGAGGCTGCAACTCTTGCAGAAAATATATGACATCCTTATACCAGGGACATCGAGCCAATGGGGGCTCCCTTTGAGGGTCTATTTCATACAGCTGACCCTGCTGAATTCCTGAGCATTCGTTGATGAAACTTACCCCCAAAGCTTGGCAATTGGCTTCAGCCAACAGCTTGGCTAAACCTTGACCTTTGATCAATTTGGTAGGCTTTATTTCCAGGTC
>JASDQU010378695.1:0-11171 GCA_032191745.1 Picea mariana | reverse complement strand
ACTTTTCATTTCCAATTTCACTTAACACATATATGTTGCTTGAAGTTCTCACAGTTGTAGAAATCAATTTTCCTAACCCTTCTTTTCTTATCTCACACTTTTGTGAATCGAATGTAACTTTATGACCTTGGTCACGCATTTGACTCACACTTCGAAGATTATGTTTCATATCTTCTACTAGTAGAACATTTTTTTTCCTTTGTATTTTTGTTCCCAATTCTGATTGTTTCTTTTCCAATGATTTAAGTTGAATCATCATTTCTGAAGGATACTGATCCATCTCTTTCCTTTCTTAATGTAAGAAACTTGTCTCTATCACCTGTCATTTATTTTTAACAGCCACTGTCAACATACCAACCATGTTTCTTTTGTTTAGCTTATAGAGTGAGTGTGCATTCTTCATTGTTGTATTGATTATGCTTTCTTATCCATGTCCTTTTCTGAGGTTCATGTATGTGATTGTTGTTGTTTTGTTGTGGTTCTCTAGAAGGGATTTTCATGTTACAATATGTGGTCATGTGTCCAAAGTTGTTACACTTGTAGAATTCCACTTCAGTGCTCAAATATTCAAACATGTTGTAACTTCTTCTCAGTGTTTCACTAGGCCTTCTTGGATAACCCTTTTGTGTATGACTTTTAAATTTGTTTATGTTCTTGTTGTTAGCTCTGCAATTCACAGCTTTATGTCCAAAATTATTACATGCATAACATAAACCAAAAAATATAGTTTGATACCTGGGAGTTGAAGATCTTCTGAAAGGAGGTGCTCTTATGAATCATTCTTCTTCCTGAGGCCTATTTTTTTTGTCGGTCGTTGATTCTAAAATATGAATCTTCTTGTTGAGGAGTGTCCCTGTAATTTTCTCTGTAGACCTTCCTATCCCCTTTGATTGTTTCTGCATAGATTTTTGGATTTGTTTCTTGTTTTGTTGTTTTGGAGCTTGATCCCTTTTCTATCTGATTGTATCCAAGTCCGGACTTGTCATGATTAGGCCTTTGACTGTTGATAATGTCATTCAAAACTTTTGAGTTGTTCTGCATATTTTTCTTTAGAATATCCTTTCTTAATGTGACAATTTATGCTTCCAAATTTTCAATGATCCTGTCTCTTCCTTCTAGTTGTTCTTTGAGTGCTTCTTCAATTATCTTATCTTCTTCAATTTGAACCTTCAAATTTGTGATCATTTGTTCTACTTCCTGAGTGTCTTCTTTCTTGTCTAGTTCCTCTTGTAGCTTCTTGTTTTTCCTCTTTTCTCTTCTGATAAATTCTATGGCACTCAACAATTCCTCTCGGTAGTCAACTTCTTCCTCTTCAATTTCTTCTTCGGCTTCTTCATATTCTACTTCACAGTCTTATACTCCCATGAATAGAACTCTTTATGTCTCACTATCACTGACTTCATCTTCATCTGATGATGAAATGTCTTCTTTGGTGCATAAGCTTTTCTTGAAAAAATTCTTTGTGGTTCTTTTTCCTTTATATGTTTGATTGATTTTTTAGTCACCTTCATCATTTCTCTTTTTCTTCTAAGGACATTTGTTAGAAAAATGACCAATACCATCACAATTAAAACAAATTAAAGGAAGCTTACCTCTATACCTATCATCAGTTCCCGTGTTCAGTATTCTGACAAAGTTGGCCACTTCTTCAACATCTTCCAAGACGTCACTATTGTTGATATGTTCTTTTTCTTATTGCTTTCCATTTTTCTTTGATATTTTGGATGCTTTGAAGGCTACTTCTTTTACATCTAGATTTTCCTGTTCAGTTCTCATTTCATATGCTGTGAAGATTCCATGTAGTTTGTCCATGCTTATTGAGTTTAGATCTGCTCTTTCTTCTAGTGCTAATATCTTAGGGTCAAATCTCATAGGAAGAGATCTTAGTACCTTTTGAACAATTACTGATTCTTTGATTTCTTCTCTCAATCCCATTATTTCATTTACTGTTTCATCGACTCGTAAGAAGTAAGCTACAATATTCTCATATTCCTTCATCTTTAGTTGTTTGAACTGACCTCTCTAAGTTTGAAGCTTTGTTGCTTTGAATTTTGAATCTCCTTCATAAATATTTCAAAGTTCGTCCCAAATATCTTTAGCAGATTTACAATGTGCAACTTTGGTGAATATTGTTTCACCAAGACCATTCAGAAGTGCATTTGTGGCTTTGGAATTATTTTAATCGAGTTTCACTACTTTGTCATTTGTTGGCGGAACTGTTGGTATTGTGTATCCATCTACAATTGATTGCCAAATTTCAAATCTCTGTTCTTGTATATATGTCTTCATCCTGATTCTCCAAAATGCATATTTTTGTCCATCAAACTGTGGTATTCCATTTGTATACAAGTTGTTTCTCTCCGTGATTAAACTGATTTCTAAAGGAACTGGCTCTAATACCAATTGTCGGATTACTGAGAGGGGGGGTGAATTAGTAATAGAGAAATCTAATCTTTTTTAACCATATAATCCAAGTAGTATATCAATGTAGCGTTATCATCCAATAACTGCAGAGTAAATAAGCAATGAACAAATGCACAATCATACACATACACAGTACACTAGTTTTTTACGTGGAAACCCAAAGTGGGAGAAAACCACAAAATTCTTTTTCTTATATGTCTTGAAGAATTACATTCATTGGAAGCACCAACTTCCTTTGTTTTCCAGCTGCAACTGGAAGGAGGCTCCAACCCCCTAGTTTCTCATGCTACAACCTGAGGGAAGCTCCAACTCCCCTGATCTCTCACTACAACCAAAAAGAGGCTACAACCCCCTATGTTCTCTGGCTACAACTGGAAGGTGGCTACAACCACCTGTCATTTCCTTGTCCAGCCGCCCTGGCGCAGAGGTAGAATGATGAAACCACTGTCACACTATCACTATGATATATACCATTGTACAACTGTATCAACATGTACCACTGACCTACATCCAACCTATACAATTTCCCTGTAATCAATCTGTACTTGAACTGAACATGTATTAACAAAAATACAACAGGTACATGACCTGTAGTGCTGCAACACGCATATGTATGCGCTCTATCTTTTATGTAGCCCGCGTATGTACATGACCAAACTATTATGCAGCCTGTGTATGCCTTCTAAAAACTAGGGTTTCCTTTCTCTTAAAAACTTTTGACTCTGTGTAACTTCTTTCACATAGATCTGTAACCTATCACTTTATCTAGACTGTAACTCTACCATGTGCATGCATATTTATGCATAACCTTTACCCAAAGCATATATATCTCTCTCTAGTCATGTGCCATATAGGTGTGTGTAATCATGAACAAGTACAATAACCCTCACATGATCTAGTCATCAAACCCTTTGTGATATTCAGCCTCTCAATACATCAACCACTTCACAAATACAAGATCTCAACCATGTACCTCAAACCCTTATCCATATGCCAAGAAATGCAATATGTGTCTCAACAAGAAGTATCAATGATAAATATACCAACACTGTATTTCTGTAGATCCGACTTATGCAGAAGATCCCATGCAGCCACTAGTCTCTCTAGGGAGAATCCTCAAATCTCCATAACCATTTATCATGCATACATCAAAATCCAACTATTCATAGAAATAAGACATACCTTTTGAACCAATAGATAGAGATGATGTATCTGAGCACTGTAGACCTTCCTCGAAGCTTGATCGCAGAATCTAGAACCTCTACATCTTCATCTTCTCAAGTTTTCATGGCTTTACCAACATGTACACACCCTAAAATACTGTCATCCCGCATATGTATGCACCCTAATACACTGTCAGCCTGCGTATACCTCAGTATGTATGCACCCTAATACACTGTCATCCCACGTACACCTTAGAAAATAGGGTTTTTTAGTATTTTTTGTAATTCTGAGAATTTCGCCGTCAACCTTTCATACTACCTCAGACTTTTGCAACTTCAGATGTATCAATGAGTACTTGCAATAAGCCTCACACAACAAAAGATATTCAATGTGGTCAAGTGTAATTTAATGAGAGAGCCTTGCCTCTTATTTATACTTTCTTGTAGCACTACACTTTCCTTATTTTAGGGAGTTCTCCATTCAAAATAATTTATTTTGCAAACACTTGACTTTTAGGGGCTTCTATATGAATCATGAGGGTTCTCCAACTTCATATGGCCATAACTCTCTAACCATGAGGATTTATGTGACATTCCACATACCACCAGAAATGGAATGACAAGAACTATCCATCTAGGATAGTTTCACTGACCTTCATCTCATTATTCCACAATTAACAATGGGTTTTCTAACCATACTTCTAGGATAAATCAATCCACAAAGCGTCTTCCCGTGAGGGATTTCACCATAAGGGCACCACTTTGGATTTCATCCATTTGTACTTATTATCAACCATGACAAGGCAATAATGAGTAATCTTTACATCAAACAAACTTGGGTCCATTACCCAAACCTTTGTGCTACCAGAATTTCTTCAAGGGTTGACATCAATGACAAACATCCTTAATCAACAGGGGCTACTCCAGGAATTATATTGATTGAAAAATCAATATCCCATTTGGTTGGTAACCCAGGAATTTCTTCAAACACTTCTTCAAATTGTTTTAGGACTGCATAGTCCTCGATGTTTGGCACCTTTTCCTTAGGATCTCCCCCCATATGTGCTGCAAATATTTGACATCCCTTTATGAAATGTTTCTTCAGCTGCAAGGTTGAAACTTCTCTAATAGTTACAACTCTTGGGATAACCTGTACTTTTCTCAAGTTTCCTTCCTCATCCAAGCAAGTAAAGGCTTATTGTAATAGTCCAAGACAACATGGTGCTTGTCCAGACAATTCATACCAATGAGGCATTCATAAGAGCCTAAGGGTATGATGTTCAAATCTGCTTTGGTATTCAACCCATTCATTTTCATTGGACATGCCTTAACCATTTCATTAATTTTTCATTTATCTCTTGTAGCTAGTTGTACGAAACAGGTTTTTCCAAGTTTTATTTTTGGTAATTGAAACATTTCTACCATATTAGGATCGAGATAACTATGACTAGCTCTCGAATCAATTAAAATAGTAATATGTTGGTATTACCTTCTACTTCAACCATGTGGGATTGAAACTCGGTTTGCTTGTTTTCCAGGGCCGCATAAATCTTGGATACATTTATGCCCGTGTCTTTAACTATTTCATCTTGTTGTACATTTTGAACAAACCTCCCTTTTTAAGATCTATGAGGACAATCTTGGTACATGTAGTCTCCACTACAACCCAAACACTTCATTGGTTGTTGCCTTGGTCTTTGTTCCATGGTTTCAGTCATCCTGGGCTCCTTAGGAGTTGGTTGTCTCTGAGTGTTATTTCTGAAAACTGATGGATTGTTTCCCTTCTTCCTTTGTTCCATCTTACTTCTCTTATTTTTCTCCCAAGTCTTTTGGAAATTAGGTCTTACTCTATGTTGATCATAGAGACATTTAGCTCTCCTTATGGTCTCTTCAAGTTTCTTGGGATCATCATACAATATCTTATCGCTAATAAATGATGGTAGTCGATCATGTACCTTTGAATCTTCACCTGCTCATCCTTGATAAAAGGCACATATTTCAACAGTTGTAAAAATATTCTTTCATATTCTTCAATGGTCATGCTTCCAAGTTTGAGTTTAAAGAATGCTTTCATTTTCCTATCATAGTAGCATTTGGTAAAATATTTATTTTCAATTTATCTTCTAAACTCCTTCTAGGTAACCTTATTCTCATCAATATTTTGCACTTGTACAAATTGATCCCACCACATTGATGTTTTTCCTTTAAGATGGTAAATTTATATCATCCCTTCTGCCCAAGAGGAATAATTATGTAGTTGAAAGTATTTTCTTATACCCAAAAACCAGGTCTCTGCATCCTCATCCTTCTTGTGCTCACCATAAAAAGTAGGAGGCTTAAGTTTATTCATCTCTCCCCATAGCTCATCTACCCCATATTTCTTCTTATGCTTCCTGATAGGGGATAGGATTGAGCTTCTATGTGCCCTCCTAGTTGAATGTTTAGATGAGTTTCAATGGTGTCTATCATCACTCCTTGTCTCACTTCTTTTGTCACAAGACTTATGCCCCTTTGTCTTGCTAGACTATGAATCCTTATCCATTTTCTTCTTTATTATGTCCAGGCCTTGTAACAGTTTGATGTTGAAATCATATTGTTGTTCCTTGGATTTCCTAAGTCTCTCATTATCTTCTTTATAACTTTATACATCTTTTTGCAAATTCTTGATGGTTTCCGCCAAGTTTATTCTTTATCCTTTACCCTCGTCATGTCCATTGTATTCAGTTCTTTCATTTCTCATGTCGATCCATTGTCCCATGATTTCCTCCCCATAGATGGAAATCCTTTGGGTGTCCTCCCTATATATCATGAATTTGGTCTATATACTCTTAATTCCGCAAAACATGTAGGTAGTAATATTTGTTAGACAAAAATAATATAACAATTTTATAATTACTAAACTCATTTTAATGTTAATACATCAGTTTTCAACTGATATTTGGACCATCCAGGCCTAGTGTTGAAATTGGAGCTCCTATGCCACTTTGCAACACCCTCGACCCCCTAAGTACCTTCTAAGGGATGGGATGTCAAAATTTTGGTTTTTTTCCAACTACTTAATTTCTCCAATTATACCTCATAGAATAGTTATGCTCGTCGATAGTTTTCCAATGAATGTAACCATGCTCAATTCTGAGTTCTGGATCAAAATATACAACCCTCCAAAGTTTTTGTTTCATCATCAACCAACAACTAGCTCATTACCACGTGGATCCCATAGGGACACTTATTACTCATGTAATCTAATGTGGCAGCAATACATTAAATTCATAGGCCCAATCCTTTGGCCCACCTTTGTCATCATTAGGATTTATTTTCCCACAATTCTCTTCCACTAGCAAACTCCAACGATGATATACCAATGGGCACCTTACCCAAATTTGACTGTTCTCAACCCTTCATCTTTATGGTCATATCATGTCGATGATGTCAACTTGCATGGGAATTAATTCCTACTCTTGGGATTCTTCTTGAGCAACCATGTGGGGTCCATGATAGATCAACGAATAAGATTCAATCTCGGCTATTCGTCAACCAAGGACTATCATTAATCCTAAGTTTTTTCATCGTCGACGATTACTTCATCGTCATCGACACTTCTCGGTCCAACTTGACATTACTAACTTCCAACACTCTGACGATGACGCTTCTAGATCTAATGGTATATATCTCCTTATTACATATTCAACGAGATCAATGGTCCTTATCATCTTTCTATCTAGATCCTTGTCAACCAACAAACATGTGACAGTTATCATCCTAGGAACAATTTGGTCGCCTGACTTGACACGTGGCACTTAGGCCATGTCACTTTTCATCCTCTCAAAGTTCGAAACACCTTGACATGTTGCATAGTCCCCACCTAACACGTGGACCCTCCATGTGGACTAACATGGTATACATGTCATCACTGATTACTGGTAAGTCCTCCCAAGTGTTGACACATGTCCTCTATGTATTGTATAGGTGACATCATCCCTGTTAGCATGACATCATACTCCTCTTTTCCTTGCCTAGGAGAGACCCACAAGATCAAAGACTGACATCATTTTCTATGCACTCTGATCAGCGACCACAATCACTCCTTGGAGTCTTTCGATCAGAATGCCTTAACCAAGGCTACTTCGATGACCCTTATGTGATGTATGTCTCAGATTGTTCAATTTTTATCTCAAAGGATCTGACGGTCCCAATTGCTCCTCAAGGTCTCTCCATCGGAGTGGATCTACTCCTGGCTACCTATTCGACCTGAATGTTGGGATCTAATGGATCCTATATGATCAATGATCTATATCACTCGAAACCTATTCTAATAGATCTACGGTATGGGTTTACCCTTGGATCCCTTCCATCTGAGTGGTTCAACTCCTGATCTCCGGAATTACTCTGAAAATGGACTTTGACAAATTCACTGCAATCAACAGTCGTGATCTCTAGAATCACCCTTTAATAGATACAATGACTATTGGTGTCCCTCATCTTCGGACTCCATATGAGTACCTGAACTCAAATACTTCGATTAGCGTGTGTTCGATTAATGGTCACAATATCTTCGAGTGTTCTCTAATGGATCTGATGATGTTAACAATCTGGATCCTTTGCAAGCTCTCCTACATGGGGATCCTTGATCGATGGCCAGTATTATTTCGTTGTGCTGAAATCGACGACCACGACCCTCTGACATAAAAACATAGTTTTTTCCTGGGTTAAACAGTCTGATTTGGACTTCAATGAATCAGAGTTTTACTCTAAGGTATTCCTAAGGTTAATCAGGCCATATCGAGTCTGTAAAACCCTCCTAAACTGGCTAAGGATTTTCCCATTGCCATGTAAATAAAGAATTGCATCGTGTGCATTATCCATACCTGGACAAGGGAATTTCCAACCCTGAGCTGGCTATATCATACTGAATTCTAACTCCAGTACCATTGAATTGGATAGAACAAATCTGCATATGAACAAAGATATATAGAATACTAACAATATATGTATTATATATATATATATATATATATATATATATATATCATTTCCACAGTCAATACCCTTGACAAAAACACATAAATATTTTCATAAACTCTGCGTGCATACAAAATGTACAATTCTAGGAAATTCTAGCAGCATTTACAGACAAGTATAGTTACAACAACAATAACTATTATTTTTAACATATAATTACCCTTTATGAACAGTTCAGACAACAAATATTCAAAGACAATTACAACAGTAAAAACCTATGACAATAGTCACATAATTATTACTTTTGTGCAATTCTAACAAAAGATATATGGAAGCACAATAATATTAGAAATTAACCATAACAAGAATACATAATTACACATACAGTAATTTAAGTAAGCATATAGTGGAAAATTATCTATATAAATGAGCCACCAACTGCAAGCAGACCTCTAACTTTTCTCCCATCCTTAGACTATGTTGCTTATAACTCAGCAGTAGGTCACCCCAGAGTTGGGGCTTAAAATCCACTTGGGAAAGGAAAATTCTATCTAGGTAAGGTCTCTCAACAATAACAATATTCCCAGTTCAGATGCCAATTTTAACATCCATCCTACAGTCTCTCATTCCCCACATGCGTGTCCCACCCCAAGAAGTGTGTCTTGTATTTGCTCAATAGTCCTTTGGCTGCCCCACTTCATTTCCAGGGCTTCAACAACAGGTCGGATAGGAAGTCTCAGAGCCCTGTAGTTGCATCTTGACACCTTAGGAATCAAATTCCCAACAGTTTTCTCACCTGGAGAGAATTCCATGGGCCTGAAAATACACCTCTTCAACAACACTTCTCTCATCTAGAGACAATTCCATGAGCATGACAACCCGCCTCTTCGACTACACTTCTCTCATATGGAGAGAATTCCACCAACCTGACAATCGTCCTCTTCAACAACACTTCTTTCACCTGGAGAGAATTCCACAAGTGTGACAACCCGCTTCTTCAACTCAATTCCCAGCAAACCCCACTTCAAGAATCCTCCAAGAAAAATGGAAATGGAAACAAGTATGTACACTAGTAGTAGGGAGATGATGTGGAGAGAAATACAACATCCTCGAATGATTGAATGAATGGGGAAAATGAACTAAGGTTTGTTATTTTGTTTGTGTGCTCATGAACTTCCACTTGTCACTTCTCAAATTTATTTTGAACCACTTGGTGATTCATTCCCCAGTTTCAAAGACTTAGGATAAAATCATGTTCATGCCTTTTTTCCTTTGTTGGAAATATTTTATTGAAATTTCCCTGGATTAATCCCTATGGATTATCTCTCTTCCTATACCCTTAGGCCCCTTTCCCATCCAGTGAATTTTATCCCCCCATACTCTGTCTTGTTAGGATGGTCTGCAACAATGATGTTTTTCCATTAAAATCAGAGTGGTATTACATAATACAAAAATAGGCACATTGGCCCAAAAAGTTCATGGCTCACCAACCTATGTGCATAATTGTATTTACATTACATACGGGGTTCAACCTAGGGGTATTACACAATTCCTTATTTATTTACACAAAACAAAAAAACTATTATAGTGCATATGTTAGAATATTGAGACACATGAACAAACATACAACAATATAAAACAACAAAACATTACGTGTCTATCCTCATATCCATACAAAAACATATAATCACAATAAGAAAGAGAGAAGAGAAAAAAAAATGAGAGTACACCAGATATACCTGGTAAAACCCCAAAATGGGAAACATCCATGGGAAGGTATTGTCTTCTTTATTTTTTAGAAATATCCAATATTACACTTGAGAACACCTCCACAAATTCTTTACCTGCAAGGCCTAGGGTTCCAAGCTTAGGCGCACACATTCTCACCATAGACCAAAACAACGGAAATTGGGAAGGCAATATGCTCAGTGCATTTGAAGAAACAAATTATTCATATATGGGGAGAGTTTGGGTTCCTTGGGAATGCAAGGCGCCAAGGGGTGACTCCACCCAAGATGCATTGTGACACAAGTCAAACGATGGACGATTTTATGAAGGTTTGAGGGAAAGACGTGGGTGCTCCACCAACAACAAATGAATTGGCTAAGGCATGGGGTGTGCACTTAGGCGAGTTGGCTCGACTTGACTAAGGGTTGCATGCACCCAAGGCAATGAGATGGTTAGAAGGATGGGGGCATCGTCCAAGAGTTCGGTGGGTCGACTAGACAACAAAACGAAGCGTTGTATGGGTCAATTGGGAAAACACCTGAATGTGCCCACATGAGGAGTCGGTTGAACTTTGCAAAGGGGCACAAATTAGTGAACCAATGGGTTGCATCACCCATGGGAAACGATACATGACGCTTGGCATGGATAGGTGCCTATAAATGCACAAGGGGGCACAACCAAGGAAGTCATTTTGGAAGAGATTAAGAAGAGATTTGTAGTTCTGAGGTACACTTAGACGAAGAGGGGTGAGCTTCCTCAAGGAACCAATTTTCTCCACATGGGAGGACTTTCCTTGAGGTGGATTCGGTGGATAGAGTTGGGTGAGATTCTTTTGAGTCAATTTTGAGGAATTCTGGAAAGGTAGTTTTTTTGTAGGAATGTGTGAGGTAGAACCAA
>JASDQU010378694.1:0-10279 GCA_032191745.1 Picea mariana | reverse complement strand
ACAGATCTTGAAGAGCGGGAGAATCCTTTTTCACTCACAGATGTGGGTGAAGGGGACCCCGCTACATTTTATTATTGATAGTGGAGTCCAAAAGAACCTCATATCAATAGAGGTCGTCAAATAGTTGGGATTGTCGACAACACTACACCTGCAACCATACAACATCGGATGGCTTTTCCAGGGATGAGATCTTTGTTTCATCCATCAGTGTTGATTGTCATATGAAATCCAACCCTTCAAGGATGAGGTAGTATGTGATGTTTCCCCATTGGATTTTTTTGATGTTCTCTTGGGCTAGCCATATATGTGGAAACGCCATGTTGTTTATGATTCTCGACCCTGTAGTGTCATTATTTCTCTAGGGGGTCATATTTACAGAATACTAGAGGTATTTCTGACTACTGTTCCACCTAAACAATTCTGTAAGGTAGTATCTCATACTACAAAATTCAGCTTCTTCACAATTTGTTCAAAATGTGAACAGAAGGACACTGCAACCACTACAACATCACCCCAAGCAAGTTCTATCCAACAGAAGCAGTTTGACAAGGTTGCAGCAAAGCGCAAAGATTCCTTTTGCACACAATCCTCTCATGTATCTTGACTTGTTGAACATACTCAGCCTTGACAACCACAGGTTTGTGACAGCCTTCCACAAGTCAAGCAACGCAACGTCTCTAACAAGGAGAGCAACTCACCAAGATTTAGATTCAACAATCACTTTCCCCTCTCCTCCAAGAACTCAACGCAATGGATACCGTTTATTCCTAAGGAGGGAGGATTGATCTATGTGGGTATCGGTGGCCACCCACCTATTCCACAAGCTCTAAGAACAGTTTTCCATCTTGCCAGTTTTTCAGCAGTGTTCTGGGTTCCAAATTTTCGGGGCCGTTTCGAGGCCCTAAACAACATTTTTTGGGATTTGGGGCCCAGGTGATTGCTGAAGGATTTAACTTGGGCTAGTCAAAAATAGTTCTTCTCGGTTATACCTTTACAATAGTGTATCAAGCGCCCCAAATGGAGATCATATGCAAAATTTATGCCCCCGGGAAGTTAGCGTATCAACTACCCCCATTGGGGCCCACAAACCTTTTGGATTTTTATCTTTTAGGGTTAGGGTTTTGGATTTTACTTATGTTAAAAATTCCTTTGAAGCCTCATTGTAATAATAATCTTCTTGCAATGAGAGTAGCCATCACATCTCTTCTCAGAGATAAGCTGCCACCATTCTAACGAGTGTTTCACTCTGTATTTTTACAGTCTATGTACATTTATTTCATTAATAGAAATCGTGTATTACTTTATTTCTCTGTTTCTGGAAATATTTATGTGTATTTCATTGTAGTATCTCTGCTTTCATTTCGTTCTAAAACATAATCCAGATCAGATTCAAAAGATTTTGACCCAATTCCCTAATTTTAACCATGACCTATTAGAGTGTTTTGCTATTAGCTTCAACAATTTCTTCATGCCTATGAAGGATACACTTAAATTAGCTCTAGGTAGGATCAATATTTTCACCATACAAAAACCCATAGCTCCCAGACCATAGATCACTAGAAAACCCACTATGAAGGATGTTTGAAACAAGGGTAAGTAAGAAACCAAAAAAAACCAAATTTCTAGTAACCAGTTATCCCAATTCTCGATTTGAGAGCATGTGCATGAAGATATCACCCAAATAAACCATACCATGCCTCACATATAGACCAACCTCCAAAAAATATAGGACCGGAAGGGAGAATTTTTTTTCCAACTTTGAAGCTCAAAATTGTAGAGAAATGAGTTCTAAGATAAGTGAAAATGAAATAATATAACTTGGCCACCAGGGGAGTCCTAGTCAAGTGATGATTCAATTCCACCTCAAATCCATGTTGTGAAGAATCACAAATACCCTAGGGAAAAACCGTATGATGCAACTCCTATCTTTGACACCACAAGAGGAAATGTTTAACATGGTTGGATCCATTCCCTGAGATAACCCATTTCCACACAGATCAAAATAAATGCATTCGTCATTTTTATAATCATGCAAATGTGCTAACTACTCATTCAAATACCTATTTAATTCATCAACCTACCATTTGTTCCATCAATTTAAAACCTTCATCATGGGGATTAATGAATAGGGAGTCTCCCCTTTTTCCGATTTATATAATTTCACCCTCCATTAGGCTAGTTCCAACCTTGTCCTAGAGATCCTCATCATGGTTTAACTCACGTTTGACATATAACAATTTATAACTTGTGAAATCAACGAGAAGGACTAGGGAACGCGACATGACACTTATGAAAACATTATTCCCAGTTATATTTCTTTTGATGATTTCTTTGATCACCAACATGGAGTCTCCAAGGATAGTTAGATTGTGGATGTCCATTCCTTTTGCGATTCAGATGCCTTCCCAAATGGCATAAGCCTCAACAGAGTTATTTGGGACATTGTCAAGGCTCCAAACAAATGATGCAACTAGATTTTCTTTAGGATCAAACATTTGAATCATATTAATATTTTCTTAGCATCATAATAAATCTATTTTGCATTGAATTTGCATCAAAATTCTGTCATTGTAATGCTGAAGTTACAATGTAATTATAATTAACGATTTAATTATTTTTATTGATATATTTATTATTGATTAATTAATTATCGTTATAATTAATAATAATAATAAATTTAATTATTAATATTAAATATTAATTGATTTTTAATTATTAGTTTTACAATATTTAAATATTGATGAGATTGATGATTAGTATAATTCCATTTTACAACATACTAATCACGAGATAACAAATCATGTATATATTGCTAAAATAAGAACTAATTCTCATGAGCTGCATAGTGAAACTGGGTGTTGGACAATTCCCGAAACACCATAGCAAGAAAGAATATGTCACCTTTGTGACACCAAGAGGGTTGAAGATGAAAACCACTTTCTCCTAGAATTCCCTACGTATACCTAAATTACATCCCAATTTCCAAATATTTGTCACAATACCGACCTTCCTAACCTTCTAAGTCATCAAAAATTTAGTGATCTTGGAACACTTCTCTTAATTCATTTCAAGCATCGAAATAAAATTTTAAAGCAATCCAAGTAATCTCTTGCTTTTCTTAAGGTCTGATAGACCAATTTTGGTCTCAGTGGACATTAACCATCATCATCATCATAAACACAATGCCTCACTAATATTTAGTCAATTTCACATAATGAGATAAAAAAACCATGTATTCATAAACACAATTATAAAATTTCACCACATTAGAATTCAATCAATTTTAGACCATGGAAGAAAACAACCATGTATACACAAATGTATTTGAAAGGATTGTTGGAGTTAGAATGATTTGTGTAGACAACATTGTTTTCATCTTTTCAAGCTGACTACCCACGACTCTTAATTAGGACCAGGAAATTAATTGATGAAATTTTAAATTAAGTAATAAAGAGCTATGTAATTTATTCTACATGTAAATAAGTGGTACATCGCCACCCTGTCAATTTGGTTTAACTCAGGTGGTTGGGAGGAATGTTTTTCTTCCTTCACACCTGGGTTGAATTCTGACAAGTGACATGTTGAGCTCATAACGAGTATATCACTGTAATGGCTTTAAGATTTGTTGTTGACCGACCTTGTGCCTTGAAGATTATAGGGTTTACCCTAGGTGCCATCCTTGAAATGATGGAAAGTACATGGGGGTTTTCCCTCGGTTTTGTAACCTAAAAAAAAGGTCATACATTGCCACCCTAGGGAAATGTTAACTTTGCATGCAACATAGTATGGAAAAATATATGCACATATAAGGAGATGAAATGAATTTGACATTGAAAGTTGAATGAATGAAATTGATTTAACTCCCTGTATAATGGTGGTACATTGTTACCCTAGGGTAGTTTCAACTTTGCCTACAACATAGCATGAACAAATTTCTACACATATAAGGAAATGAATTGAATTTGACTTCATAAGTTGATTGAATTGTTGTCAATGTCCTCCTCATCTCCACTTTCTAAAAACATAATAAAATAATATGAGTTTTAGAAAATAAAAAAATGTTATCTATTAAAGGCATAATAAAAATCATATAGGTTAAAAAGTTGCCTATACCCTCCAATTCCTTCAAATCACTCTTTTCATCGTCATTGGTCTTTGCTCATTATTGTCTATGTGCTCTATCTCAAACATTAATATGCATGTCATAGAATGAAAAAGTTCCATGAAAAATGTAGTTTCACTAAAAAAAGTAGGATAAATCATACCATGACTAACATGCTCAGATCTACCTTGTCTCATACTCAATCTAAGACTTTCTTTTTTTATTGTACTTTTTAGCAATGCTTCAAAGTTTTTATGATTTTTTTTTTCAACATAAAAAATAATATAGTAAGTAACGATTAGAATTATAAATTCACCTCTTCATAAAATAAATACATTTTTTTCAATATTCTATAATGATCATAAAATTTGTAATTACAAGTCGCTTTGGAATTTTTGTTGTTGTTGTCATCAATTACTGTATCTTTACCTTTTCTTCTATGACCTTCCTCATATTTTCTTGTGTCATTGTCTGATAGTATCTTTCTATTGGAAGCCATATGATCTATAAATCTATTACAATAGTCCACTACTTAGGCAAGTACATAAAATCCATGGAATAAAGTATATAAATAATTTGACATCAATATTGAAAATACACACACCACATCAACATCAACATCTATAGATATTGTTTATTCAATGAAAGGTAACGAAAGTCACCAAATTCAACCAAAATAAAAAATTCAAGTTGACTTTGGTGTAAAGATTCAAATTGACATGATCATATTCTTCTTCAATTTGATAGTAACATTGTTCAATATTGAAAATACACACATCACATCAACACCAACATCTATAGATATTGTTTATTCAATGAAAGGTAACGAAAGTCACCAAATTCAACCAAACTCAAAGATTCAAGTTGAATTTGGTGTAAATATTCAAGTTGACATGATCATATTCTTCTTCAATTTGATAGTAACATTGCTTATGATTTTTTTTATCATGTCTTGTTAGCCTACTCCTACTAATGGTTTTTAACCATGTGAGTTATTATGCACTTATTATATTGGGATATCCCTATGTGGGAATTCATTCCACATTAGTAAATATTGCATAAAAAATAATAAGTCAAGGGAGATACTATCAGACAAATGACCCAAAAAGGATCCATAGAAGACTAAGAACAACTCATAACACACAGAGGAAACTTAGGACGCTCATAATGGCTTCAGCAGACAACAAAAGGTAAAAATTTCAAAGTTCCCAAAACTCAGTTAAAATGGCATGATCACGAAGAGAGATTCACAAGATTTTTAATGACGCAAATGGCTCGTCAAATGGAGTTACAAATCAAAAGATATAAGCGATCAAAGTTTTGGTCAACCTAGCCCAGTCAACAGGGATGAGTCAACATCCGTATTGCTGACGTCAACATCAGTACAGATGATGTTAGCATCTGTACAAACTATGTGGAAAGCGAAGAGGGTGACACATGTCATGATGATGTCAACATGCCACGTGGAAGCACCTGAGGCTACCACATGTCACTCAAATTTGGAATTTTTAGGGTGCCATATGGACCAGTAAAAAAGTGCCACATGGAACCCCCAGGTGATGCCACATGGCACCACCCAGAAGGCTCCATGTGTCCTGAGGTGATGTGGAGGTGATGTCAGCGTACAAGTGGGAAAATCAGTGGATGCCATGTGGCCCAATAGGAGGGCACCATGTGGCACCCCCCAAATGCACAAGGAGGCTCTGTGACCGAATTTAAAAAAAAATATAATATTAGAACTCCTCTAAATATGGTGGCAGTTCCGATATATATGGCATATTCCACCATAATTAGTAACCACCAAATGTGTGCCAGAATATCCACCATATTCTTAGCAGCATTCTGCCATATCTGGCATGTTCCACCATATGTAACCATCACTCGCCATTCTAGTGGCGGCTTGCCAGATTTGGTAGGGCATGCCAAAATCTTGTTGTAACCATTGTATAAAATTGGAGTCCCATGGGACTCGGCCCTGGGACCTCCTCCTAACCAAGTTCTAAATTTATCTCTTCTTACCAGCGCGCCAATTGCCCTCATCAATGCTAAACTGCCTGAGTTTTTGTATAAGAAGGGGTGTTCAGATAGAGTTCAAAATGCAACACGAGAGGCAGACCAAGCGCATCCATATGGTACAGACTTGGGCATGATTTTTGAGATCCTCTTGAGCCTCTATCTTATCCTTCAAGTTCTAGTTCTTCTTCCTCTGAGCATTCTCATCACTCTCAACATTCTAAGCACAAATCCTATTTTAAGAAACCATTATTAAACCTTGATTTAAAGTTTTTTTTACCTATGTTTAATGGAGATGCTAATCCTGAAAAACTAGATAATTGGATCCGACAGGTTCAAGTATATTTTTGTGTTCAAAATATTGATGAAGAGGAAGTTAAAGTGTAGCTAACTTCTCTTCGGTTGGAAGGCACCACTCTCGTATGGTGGGAGAGAAAGATACATGACATAAGTAAGTCGGGTAATCTTCTTTCCTCATGGTCAGAATTTAAAACAGAGATAAGGAAGTAGTTATACCCATTAGGGTATTTACATAATGCAATGATGGAATGGAAAACTTTGAGACAGAGTAAAGGTCAAACTGTACAAAGTTTCACAGAAGAATTTAGGAACAAATCTCTATAATTGAATATTCCTTTGGATTCTTATGAAACTTTAATGAAGTATATTGGTGCACTTCACAGTTATATTCATCATACTTTTATCTTGTTTAAACCCACTAGTCTTGATGAATTTTGTGTGCAAGACACTCACCTTGAGAACATGGGGAAACATGTTCAAGAAGATCCCATGAAGAAACCTTCCAATTTCCCACAAAAGACTTTCAAGAAGTTCAAAAGGAAGGACAAGAAGACTGATACAAAAACGAGACAAGGAGAAAAACCATTTTGCACTCATTGCAAGAGGAGCAGTCATGATGAAGAACACTGTTGGAAGCTACATCCAGAAAAGAAATCGAAACAATTCAGTGGAAAGGGGAAGACAAAGGCTGTTGCTACAGTTCAACAAGATCTTGGTTCTGAATAAGGAGATGAAGAAAATATCATAGCGGTTGGAGTACAAGGTAAAGATTCTCTTCATGCTAGTTCAAGTTCCAATGATGAATCTCATATTGATGAACGAAAGATGAATGGGTTATTTCATATACGAGTTGTATCTAAACATACTAAGATAGACACATAATTTGATCCGGTTTCCCAAGTAAACTTAATATCTGAAGCACTTGTCAAGAAGATGGGTCTTGTAACGAAACCACATCCAAAGCCTTACCGTCTTGGTTGGGTTTGTGACAAAGCAAAACTTAATGTCACCAAACAATGTAGGGTCCGATTTTCTATTTCTTTGAAGTTGATTGATGAAGTGGATTTGGATGCTATACCACTTGATATATGTGGCATAGTGTTGGGAAGTCATTATCTTTATGATAGAAAATCAGTCTTCTTTCGTCATGAGAAAAAATACCACCTTACTAAAGGGGGATTGGAATATATTGTTAGAGCTCACAGCATGAGTATAAATACAACACTTGTTAGTGTCGGGGAAATGAAAATACTCATAACCACTAATAAAAGATATATACTCATGGTCGTCAAAGAGAAAGATGTTGGGACATCCGATGCTTTTCAAGGGTGTGATCCATATCATAAACAAGAATTAATTGATATTGTTTCTAATTATAATGATATTTTTCAGGAACTAGATGGATTACCTCCTAAGAGGGAAATACAACATGAGATACATATTCAACATGATTCTCCTCTTCCTAATGTGGGCATGTACAGGATGTTAGTTGTGGAGATGATAGAGATCAAGAAGCAGGTACATGGCTTATTGGATCAAGGTCTCATTAGGCCCAGTTCATCTTCTTGTGGTTCTCCGATCATGATGGTGCCAAAGAAATATGGCACATGGCGAATGTGTGTCGATTACCTGGCTTTAAATAAAATCACGGTGAAAAATGGATACCCTCTTCCTCGCATAAATGATTTAATTGATCATTTGAAGAATGTTGTTTATTTCACTAAGTTGGATTTGTGTAGTGGATATCATCAAATCAGGGTCGAAGAATAGGATGCATGGAAGACTACCTTTAAAATCAAACAGGGATTGTTTGAGTGGTTAGTTATTCCGTTTGGGCTTTGCATTGCTCCAACAACTTTCATGTGTGTGATGAATGATGTATTCAAGCCTTTCCTGGATGAATTTGTGATTATGTATTTAGATGACATTCTTGTTTTTAGTGGGACTTGGGATGAACATGTAAGTCATGTAAAACAAGTATTGGATACTTTGAAAAGAGAAAAGTTGTATGTGAAAATGTCTAAATGTGAATTTGGCAAGACTGCACTTGTATACTTAAGTCATATTGTAGGAGGAGGACAATTGAAGATAGATCCTTCCAAATCAAAGTGATTGTAAAATGGCCTGAGCTAAAAAGTGTGAATGAGATCCAGAGCTTCTTGGGTGTAGTCCAGTATTGGAGGAGATTCATTCCCAACTTATCCTTTATAACAACTCCTTTGCATGCCTTAACCAATGTGAAGAATACTTTTTAGTGGGAAAGAAAGAAAAAAAAAGATTTCAACATTTTGAAGGAGAAGATTAGTACCACACCAGTATTAGCACTGCCGAATCTTCAACAACCTTTTGATATAGAGACAGATGCCAATGGATACACCATGGGTGCAATATTGATGCAATATCATAAGCCTATCTGTTAACACTCTGAGAATTTTAACAAAGCTTTTGTTAACTATCCTACATATGATAAAGAGTTTTATGCATTAGTTCAAAGCGTAAAGAAATGGAAGCACTACTTGTTAGGGAAAGAAACCATCACCCATATAGATCACTAACCCTTACAGTATCTTCAAGTACATACCAAACTACAACAATCTCAGAACTACATATGGATGGGTTTTCTACAACAATTTCATTTGGTAATCAAGTACAAGAAGGGTACAAGTAACAAGGTAGCCGATATGATTTATAGACATCCTATTGCTGCTTCTATTATTTTGAAGAATACTTCTTTATCTCATGATAGCTATGCAGAACAATGTGCCATCGATGAAGATTTTAAAGAAGTATATGAGAAGATAACTCATGGTGGATAGGTAGAGAACTATTGTCTAAAGGTAAAATTACTCTATCATCTTGGGAAGCTATGTATTCCTACAAGTGAACAAGTCCATGTAATACAAGAAGCTCATACTTCTCTTGTATCTGGGCATTTTGGGGTAGGAAAAACTATGGCTCATTTGTAGAGGTTTTGTTATTGGTCTCAAATGAAAGAAATTGTAACTAAATATGTAAAGGGGTGTGTGATGTATTCTACTTGTAAGCCTAGTAATAGAAAATTGGGGCTATACTCATCAATTCTTGTTCCATCCCATCCATGGGAAAGAATTTCCATGGATTTTTTAAGGGGTTTACCTATGACCAAAGGGGGTCATGACTATTTGTATGTTGTAGTGGATAGGTTCAGCAAGATGCGTATCTTGATGCCATGTAAAAAGCATATCATTGTTGAGAAGAATGATAATCTCTTCTTTCAACATGTTTGGGTTCACTTTGGGTTACCCACATCCATTGTCTTAGATCAAGATACTCGATTCCTTGGGGAATTTTGGACTAGCTTGTGGAGAATGATGGACACCAAATTGAAGAGGAGCACTGCTTTAAATCCACATACCGACAGATAGATAGAGGTGGTAAACAAAACAATGGTACTTTTTCTTTGAGGCTACTACAACAAGCATCCTAAGTTATGGGATGAATAGATACCCTATGTACAACATGCATATAATCAAGATTTACATTCATCCACTCAGAGTTCACCTTTTGAGACATGTTTTGGGTACCTACCAAAGGTTCCTTTAGACTTGATGTATAGGAGAGATGCTGATGTGAATGAAGAAGGAACAGAGGGCAGAGCCACCAGGTTCATCCAAAGGATTCAACATATACACCAGGCAGTTAGGGAACAATTGGAGAAGAGTCAAACAAAATATAAATCTTGGCATGACAAACCCATGGTTGATCATCAATTCTAGGTTGGAGACTAGGTATGGATTCACATTAGCAAGGAACGATTGAAGGGTGAAGGAAAGAAATTCAATCTCATCTGAGCTTTCATACTTAGGTCATATTGTAGGAGGAGGA